>QFEO01000061.1:0-15472 GCA_003316615.1 Amanita pseudoporphyria
CAGCCTCGATGCTTCCATCAGCAGCCAACGGCTCAGATACGAAGATGAGCAAAGACGAAAAGACGTCCAGAGCGAATCAGGTTGTGACGTGGCTTATAGATGTGAGGGGGGACGATATCAAGGGTGTGAAAGGGTATGAAAGGGTGTTGTGGGTTTGTGTCAATCGTTACTACCGTGTTAAGGGTCAGGGAGAAGGTTTAACGTTATTCGTTGCACATGGAAATGGCTTTCCAAAGGAGGTGAGTATTGCGCACGTTACATACATGGTACGCTTTCGCCTCACGGTACATAGACTTGGGAGCCAACAATCAGGCACCTGTTGGCCTCGTCTGCTCATTTGATAGACGAAGTGTGGGTTTGGGAGTCCGTCCAGCATGGTGATTCAGCCTTGGTGAACGGCGAGGCACTCTCCCACCTCTGTATGTCCCGATGGTCAGATTTTTTCTAACATATCTTCTTTAACGTTCTATCAGTCGACTGGGTAGATAATGCCCGTGACATACTCAACTTTTTTACCTACTTTATTCCCTCCTCTGCATCGTCTTCGGCGCTCCCAACGCACCTTGCACGCGTACCCCAACACGAAGCCGAGAAACGCACTACCAAAGGCTTGGAAGCGCGTAATATCATCGGAATAGGGCATTCACTCGGTGGATGTACAACGTATGTATAAATCGTAACTTATCCGTCAAACATATGTATGTCTACCGAATCACACAGCGCCTTAGCAGCCTTACACAGATCCAACCTGTTTTCCTCTCTCATCCTGATTGACCCCGTCTTGGCTAAACCCCTCTGGCCAAACGAGAAGTACTCCACGATCGGTGCATACAATCTCGCCGTCCTCGCTTTGAACCGCCGAGAGACATGGGAATCCAAGTAAGCTCCGATTCCTCATTCTTCTTCTCCTTCCCCACGTGCACCACCACTCACCACGCTCGGAAAGATCTTCAGCCCTCGCGCTATTCCAGCAAAACCCTTTCTTCTCCAGCTGGGACCCCTTCGTCCTCTCCACCTACGCCGAATGCGCCCTCCATCCCATCCAAAGCCAAGGTCAGGCCAAAGTCGCGTTGAAAGGCCCACCCCTGCAAGAAGCCGTTGTCTTTGTTGATATCCATACCAGCCAAGAAGTATTCGCTAACCTCCACAGCCTGGACGATAAGATCAAATTGAGGTTCCTTATTCCTGGGATTGATGCGGATGAGTAAGTGGACGTTTTGTTTTTGGGCCCGATGTTATGCTGAGGTGTGTTGTAGGGCGGGGCCACCGGGAACGATCCAACAGCGTGTTTGGCAGAGGCCGAAGAATTCGTCCAATACCGAGGTACCTGGCGCTAGTCATTTGGTGAGTCTAAATTTTTGATGACTCCGTTGTACCATCATCAAATGTATGCTATGTACAGATTCCACTGGAAAAGCCGAAGGAACTGGGTTAGTCGCCAAACCAGGTTCTTATTTTACCATTATTGACTGGAAGCTCTTTTTTTTCGTCTAGCCGATGATATCAAAGATTTCTTGCATGAAACATATTCACCAATACATACGAAGATGTGATTTATTCATTCATCACCATAACATACAAGACCACTTCGTGGTATTTTACGTATTAATAAACAAATCTCTACTCGAAAAAAAAAAACCCCAAAGCTAAATAGCCTGATTGAGAACTGAAACATCATGCTACGTCAGTCATTACAACATCTACGGTTGGGCCAAGATACCGTTCCACAAGCTCCCATCGCAAAACCCCCACATCACCCTTGCACTCCGATTTCCAATTCTCGTGTGCTTCTTCAGTCGCAGTAATACGTAGGTATTTAGGCGTTTTCCGAATTGGTTTAAACGCAAATGGCTGATTGAGCGCTGTAGAACTGCGAAGTTTCTTTCGATACTCGTCAACCGCAGGTTTGTATTCCGCAGATCCCAGCATCAACTCCAAGACGTCCACAATCTCATCCGAAAGACCGGGATACGCTGATGGGGCATATTGCGCCTTACCATTCTCCGTCTATAATGCAAAAATGAGTGCGGGAATACAAACTCAGATGATATGCCGTACTTTGGACGTGTAGAAGAATTGAGGCGTGACGGAATCCAAGGTAGACTCCCAGGCGCAGACATCAAGGGGCTGAGTGAATTTGGCTTGCAATGCTACGAGAATCAACTCCTTGGTCTCTTCGTCTTGAAGGAAAAATAGGAGATCGGGTCCCATATGATTATTAGGGAAAATGAAACACTTTCCATCAGGATTGTTGAGGAAGTCGATTACGTCGGCGGGAGATTTAGCTTTGAATGCCAAGCGATCGGAGCTGCCTGACGTCCACGATACAGGGCAGCATTGCATTAAACCCCCGACCGTGCGTTTCAATGATACCAAAGTTACCTTTCTCGAGTCCCAGGGCTGCTTGCAGTCAAAAGCGTCAGATAGAGCACGAGCTCTGCCACCGAACATCTCCAAGAGCACCAGAAGCACAACCTCTTCGAATGTGAATCCAAGCGACGAGTTGTTTCGAGCGGCACAAAGTGCGTCAGCAATCCATGTCTCTTTTGTGGTCCACAAGTGTCGATCAAAGACTGAACTTAGATGTAGAACAACTAACGGCTCGCAAAGATAGACGGGATAGTGTTTCTTCGGGTTTAACGCTTCTTCGGGTCCAACTCCCATCAAATGACCGATACCCAACATAACCATCTCGTGTACATCGCCATCGATAAGCAGTGTAGTTTGACTTCCAATTCTCCACCGCATGAGGGTGTTGAACAGGCATTGTATCAAGCCCTCTCCTATTGAATTGAGTGTTAGGGAGTCTGCGGCTCAATAAGACATTATACCTACTGTCTTTTTCCTCAAAGAGACCATCTACTGGACTGATCGATCCGTAAATGCCTAACCGATAAAGTGTATCGCGCGTAAGGACTGGTTCTTCTTCCTCCAGATCAAGTGCATCAGTGATAGTGAACTGAGTCAAGGTCTTAACAAATGCGCTGAGAATGCGGTGCGGTGAGCCAGGTTGCGTGTAAAGTAGCAATTCGATCAGGGCAGCTGTAAACTGGTAGCTTTAACGGCCGAATATCAGTAATATGCCTCACAAGCTTCAAAATGTACCCACCGTCCAGAGAACCAATACGATATTCGCTCCTTCAACCGCTGATCGGATAAGCTGCCACTGTCTGGAAGAGAAACATACTTGCGGATGTAATCAATGTGACTTGTCCCGTCTTGTGTGAAACGCCCAAACTCAGCAGAGACAATTGGAATTCGGCGTGAGCCTCTGTATTTCGCAACTTCAGACGACCGTACCTCCTCCTCCGTCTTCATAGACAAACCAGTTCCAGCAAGGATGATTCCCTGAAAGAACTCCGTTTTCTGAAGAAACCCATAAAACGCATGCAAAACGGGGCGCATATCGGTTCCTGTGGTGAGGGAACGAAAAGAATCCTTTAAATACATGGCAGCCACTTGAACTTCATCGATCACAGCGAACAACTTTGGTCCTATTGTATCCGCCATGCCCCGCAGCGTGATCTCCGCAAGATGAAGCATGTCCCAGGTGCGAGCATGACGGAGGCTGATGACGAGAATGGAGAAAAGATCTTCACCATGGTAAAGGGAGGGAGGCAGGGCTTGAGCGAGAACCCATCGCCGTCGGGCCACCATCACGTCCATGCCAATGGGCAGATTTTTCAAGAGGTGTTTTAGAACAAAGACACGAGCACATATTAGCATGGCAAAGGCACGCTCTGCCACATCGACGTTCTTGGCAATGTTTGCCTCGTGCGTGTCATCCCAGTTACTCATCGATTTTATCATCTCGGTCACCAATATAAAGTCACGGGAGCCAGCTGCCCGTTTCTGCGGGTCGAATTTGCATGAAATATAGAATCCCCACTTGTGGCAGAGCCCATCGAGTGTGCGGCGAGTCTTTCCAGCACCAGAGACAGCAAATAAATGGCTGCACCAAGCGAAATTAGGATTAGTCATCCACCATGCAAACGACGCAAGGAAAACCACAAACACGGTATCGCTTTTGAACAAACGTTTAATTGTCTGCTCGTCTATGTACTTGCCCAGGTCATGGAGAAGAAGCATTGGCTCCATGGGTAGCTCTACTTCGAGATCCGTAACCAAGTCCTCACGTCGAGTGGAGTTGAAATATCCGTCCAATTTCCCCTCTGCCAAGTAGGTGATATACCGGGTGAAGGGCTTGAATGCAGTAAGCATCACTGGCTCGATCTCTTGTGCACTAATGCGTGGGCTTGTCACTAATGAAGAATGTATTCAGTACAGTCAAAGAGGGTAGGTACACGACATACTCAGCAATGCTGCTTGAGCCGCATTAGGAGGCGTGTGCGGAGTTTCGCTTTCTTCAAGACGGGGTCGTTTAGTAGAATATTCGGGAGTTCGTGGGGAATGCATTCGAGGGACTGTGTTGTTTGTGATAACGGTTTGTCAGTGGGCAATATATAGAGACGACGAGAATACTCACTGTTGAGCGGAAGTTGCACAATGATATGGACGCGTTTGCGAGGGGGTGACGGGAAGCGTTCCGATAATTCGTCTAAAGGGTCTAATTTGATGCAACCTGTGATATCCTGCGGTTTTTGAACATGTCCCAGCTTCACGCTTAGTTCAGAAGAAAGAATGGGTAGAGATAACTTCGCGAACGTCAGATCTCCTAATCGACGCATGCCGGGAGGACGAGCTTACCTGCCAGAGTACAAGGGTGTCTGCAGCAATATGATCAAGTTCGGGCTCCTTATTCCTCTTTATCGCTTTCTTCAGGTCATCCACCGTCTTATTCATCTCAATATCAACTGAGAAGGGTTCGTCGGATTTGGTGAGAACCCAACACCAGAGCTTGAATTTATCACCTGAACCAATGATTAAGTGATTTTTACTGGTCGGACTGCTGATTGCTTACCAGCCTTGGATAGATCAGACGGATTGGAATCCGCTGACCAAGTTGAAGCGATTGTGGTTGGGGCTGATTGAGGAGCAATGAGTGAGGGCAAGTGGGCAGCAGGTTACGAAGGAAAACGCAAACTCACTATCAGGAGTCTGTAGATCCTGTACGACAAACTTTATTTCTTTAGAAGACTGATCCAAGGACTGGTAGAAAATCTGAAGCTGTTGCTCGTCGGTGAGAGCAACTGCGTTTTTGGCTTCGTCGATGAAAGCGACACCGACGTCCTTCTGTGGAATGTTAAACAGGTTGGCGATTTTCGAGGCAAGATCTCCCCAGCTTGGCCGGGCATCAAAACGTGCAAGTTTAGCCGAGGTGTTAGCCTTCTTGAATATGAATAGAGGCATGGCCGTAACGTTAACCCCTTTGACGCGGCCGGTCACATCTTGTCACGCGATTTACGCCTCGCCTACTATCTGGGCCCCGGCTCCCTCGGCCCTGACCGGGTCTCCACCGCAATCACCCTTCAATATTCAATGCGTGGCCTTAGGAGCATTCTGAACACCTTGGTTCTGACTTGGCACGGTGGAGCTGGCGGCCACTTAGGTGACTGAACTAAATAGGATATACAGGGCCCAGAGCGTGGGTTTCCCTGTTTGATTATCCGGATACCTGGTAAATTGCCGCTGGATGTTTTGCTCGAGCAGTCCTAGCATTATTGTTTAATGATCTCAATCTACTATACTCGTTACTAATCCACTTCACCCAGGACCGATGAGGTGTTCTTGGACAAATAAACCCCAGAAAGGCGTACAGACTCGAGACTTATCGTTCAACCGGCACCGTTTCTACTTCGACTTTGCAGCATTTGCGTTGTTATTTCGTGACCAAGTGCAACTTTCCCCCCAAACCACCAGTAACCATAGATGGAAAAACAGATATTCGTTCAGTCTCTGATTCCTTGTTCTTGGGAAAGGTAACTCAGGATACTTTGGACACTTATCAACAAGTGAGTCTATCATTAACTATAGACCTTAACTTAGCGTTTGTAAGATTATGTGGGACGTTGAAAGTAGATTCTGGCTGGTTATAGAAGTCTTTGAAGTCGAAGGTACGCGAGAATATAAATTGGTTATCGGATATAAAATGTGCAATACTTCAGGTAAGCTTGTCGGTTATATCCTAAGGCACCACTTCACTTATGTTATAGCTTGCTTTCCAATCTATACCACTTCTACCCATTATATACAAAGCGAAAATACGTTGGTAAGCTTGGAACTGTTGGCTGTTTAGTGTTCATAATTTAACAATGAGTCAGAACAATTCTCCAATCGCATAACCATTATCTCGCTATACCTTAGACCTTTGCCGGATACAAATGGGCCATCCATCGAGCAGTCCATCATTCAGGTGATGAAAGAAGTCTCCCTTCTCTTTTGCCTGCCGAACAATCCCTACTTTCATGCCAAGTCTCCGAGGGGCCAGGAGGCTACATATGCTTGTCCGTTATTATCTTTCTTCACCAACGACATAGATCTGATAAGTCTGCAGTCTGTGGATGGGTTTTTGCACAACACTTTTGCAACCGCCTTGGCTCTCCATACATGCAATTTAAGAACATTCTCAATGAGAACGATACCATGCACGCGGAAGTGCTCTACAACATTAAACGTCGCTTTTGTAAAGAAACCTTCACGCGCGAGAGTATCTCACAAGTCATCCACGCTTATCCTGAACTAGTAAGTACAAAGCGTCCCCCGATGTTGTTTTGTGGAGTTCTCACCACTTGTTCCAGATCCAGCTACCCTACGCGAATTTTGCGATGAAGCACTATCCTGCTAATGATGCACCACAGTTGATGTATGCGTAGAATTTTCATCATTGAAACAGCTTGCCTTACTTTATCCTTCAGGCCTACTCTGTCTAACCAACAATTATAGACTACCCCACAACTCACAGACGAAGAACTGTATGACAAGATACGTCGTACGGTGCAAAACAAGCATGGTTTAGAAGTTATTGATAGCTTTCTCATATTTAACCGGTATGTCTTCACTATTCAGATTCGCCATTTTGTAACAGCTAGTTAGAAACGTCCTCGAAACCAACCCCTATCAACATACAAAAGTTGCGATTTCTTTTAGAATGGCTCCCGAATTCCTGCCGGAGATTGAATACCTTGTTAAACCGTATGGAGTGTTCATCGTCATTGGTAAGTACAGTTTATGGTCCTCTGATAGTATGCTCAACGGCGACTCTTAGGCGACGACTTCAGAGGTTTCCACGTCCGCTTCAGAGACATCGCTCGTGGAGGCATACGGATCGTTATGTCTAGGAACGAAAAGTAAGTGTTTATATATTTTTCATGTAAACGTTTGCTGATGGGGCAAACAATAGGGTCTATTCAATTAACCAGCGCTTGTCGTATGTCTTTACCTTCTCTTTACTATTTCTGCTCCTTGAACTACCGACTACAAGGTTCGATGAAAACTATGCGTTAGCTTCCACGCAGTCCCTGAAGAATAAAGATATACCCGAAGGAGGAGCGAAGGGCACAATTCTGCCTTCGTATGCATTCTGTTTCTTGAGAGTGCTGATGATGAGTAACTGTATGATAAAAAAGCCTTAGCGCAAGTCCGAGACGCTGCTTCGAGAAATACGTCGATGCGAGTCACCTCAAGTTTGCCATGTATTTATCCTGATGTGAAGTCAAGGCCATCATCGACTTGCTCATTCCTGGTCAAACGTCAAATACCCCAGAACGCGCAGCCGACCATTATGGAAAGGACGAATTTCTTTTCTTTGGTCCCGATGGTGTGTATCCACTACTGGAATGGGTTGGCCAACGTTTTGAGTTACTTGTTTATAGAGGGCACAGCAGATATGATGGATTGGGTCTCTTTAATATATCACGCAACGTGGATGATTGATCTTGTATTGCTAGTGTATGCTCGTTCTCGGGGTGCAGAATGGTGGAAGTCGTTCACTACCGGTAAAAGTACAAAGGACCTAGGTGGCGTACCACACGATATCTATGGCATGACGACTCTGTCCATGCGTCAGTATGTGCTAGGCATTTACAAGAAACTCGGTATTAGGGAAAAGGACATCACGAAAGTACAGACAGGCGGACCTAGTGTGTTGATTCTAATAATTGAAATAGTTATGCTGACACCGTGATGTCAGATGGTGACCTTGGATCTAGTAAGTGCATTCTTCATCATTAGAAGTTGAGCGGGATCAGACGAAATCCTTCTATCCCATGAAAATACAATAGCTGTAATCGATCGTAGTGGAGTTCTCGTTGATCCTCATGGGATTGACCGGGCAGAACTCGCGAGGTTGGCGAAGCTGCGTGTTCCCGTATCGCATTTCGACCTATCGAAGCTGAGCAAAGAAGGCTATCTTGTGTGCGTGGAGGAAACGGATACAAACCTTCCATGTCCGTAATCGCAGTTTGTTAAGTCAGAAGCGGTGAACATCTCAAACGGTATGAAAGGGTGTTATGGATCTGTGTCAATCGGTACTACCGTGTTAAGGGACAGGGAGAGGGCTTAACGTTATTCGTTACACATGGAAATGACTTTCCAAAGGGGGTGAGTATTGCCCACGTTCTATAGATGGTACGTTTTTGTCTCATGGTACATAGACTTGATAATCAACAATCAGGCACCTGTTAGCCTCATCTGCTCGTTTGATAGACGAAGTGTGGGTTTGGGAGTCCGTCCAGCATGGTGATTCAGCCTCGGTGAACGGCGAGGCGCTCTCCCATCTCTGTATGTCCCGATGTCAGATTTTTGCCAACACATCTTTTAACGTTCTATCAGACGACTGGATATATAACGCCCGTAACATACTCAACTTTTTTACCTACTTTATTCCCTCCATATGATCTTTGGCACTCCCAATGCACCTTGCACGCGTACCCCAACACGAAGCCAAGAAACGCACTACCAAAGGCTTGGAAGCGCGTAAGATCATCGGAATAGGGCATTCACTCGGTGGATGTACAACGTATGTATAAATCGTAACCGATCCGTCAAACATATATATGTCTACCGAACCACACAGCACTTTAACAGCCCTACACAGGTCCAACCTGTTTTCATCTCTTATCCTGATTGACCCCGTCTTGGCTGAACCCCTCTGGCCAAACGAGAAGTACTCCACGATCGGTGCATAAGATCTTGCAGTCCCACCGAGAGACATGGGAATCCAAGTAAGCTCCGATTCCTCATTCTTCGTCTCCTTCCCCACGCGCACCACTCACCACACTCGGAAGATCTTCAGCCCTCGCACTGTTTCAGCAAAGTTCTTTCTTCTCCAGCTGGGGCCCCTCCGTTCTCTCCACCTACGCCGAATGCGCTCTCTACCCCATCCAAAGCCAAGGTCAGGCCAAAGTCGCATTGAAAACCCCGCCCTTGCAAGAAGCCGTTGTCTTTGTTGATATCCATACCAGCCAAGAAGTATTCGCTAACATCCACAATCTGGAGGATAAGATTAAATTGAGGTTCCTCATTCCTGGGATTGATGCGGATGGGTAAGTGGACGTTACTTTTTTGGGCCCAATGTTATTCTGAAGTGTGTTGTAGGGCGGGCCCACCGGGAACGATCCAACAGCGTGTTTGGCAGAGGCCGAAGAATTCGTCTAATATCGAGGTATCCGGCGCTAGTCATTTGGTGAGTCTCAATTTTTGATGACTTGGTTGTACCATCATCAGTTGTACACCGTGCATAGATTCCACTGGAAAAGCCGAAGGAACTGGATTAGTGGCCAAACCGGGTTCTTATTTTACCATTATTGACTGGAAGCTCTTTTTTTTCGTTTAGCCGATGATATCATGCATGAAACATATTCATCAATACATACGAAGATGTGATTTATTCATTCATCATCATGACATACAAAACCATTTCGTGGTATTTTATGTATTAATAAACAAATCTCTACTCGAACCCCAAAGCTAAATAGCCTGATTGAAAACTGAAACATTATGCTACGTCAGTCATTACAACATCTACGGTTGGGCCAAGATACCGTTCCACAAGCTCCCATCGCAAAACCCCCACGTCACCCTTGCATTCCGATTGCCAATTTTCGTGTGCTTCTTTAGTCGCAGCAATACGTAGGTATTTAGGCGTTTTCCGAATTGGTTTAAACGCAAATTGCTGATTGAGCACTGTAGAACTGCGAAGTTTCTTTCGATACTCGTCAACCGCAGGTTTGTATTCCTCAGATCCCAGCATCAACTCCAAGGCGTCCACAATCTCATCTGAAATACCGGGATACGCTGATGGGGCATATTGCACCCTGCCATTCTCCGTCTATAATGCAAAAATGAGTGTGGGAGTGCAAACTCAGATGATATGCCGTACTTTGGACGTGTAGAAGAATTGAGGCGTAACGGAATCCAAGGTAGACTGCCAGGTGCAGACATCAAGGGGCTGAGTGAATTTGGCTTGCAATGCTACGAGAATCAACTCCTTGGTCCCCTCGTCCTGAAGGAAAAATAGGAGATCGGGTCCCATATGATTATCAGGGAAAATGAAACACTTTCCATCAGGATTGTTGAGGAAGTCGAGAACGTCGGCGGGAGATTTAGCTTTATATCCCAAGCGATCGGAGCTGCCTGACGTCCATGATACAGGGCAGCATTGCATTAAACCCCCGACCGTGCGTTTCAATGACACCAAGGTCGCCTTTCTCGAACCCCACGGCTGATCACAGTGGAAAACCTTCGACAAAGCGGGAGCTTTGCCTCCGAACTCATGGAAGAGCACTAGAAGCACAACCTCTTCGAATGTGAATCCAAGCGACGAGTTGTTTCGAGCGGCACAAAGTGCGTCAGCAATCCATGTCTCTTTTGTGGTCCACAAGTGTCGATCAAAGACTGAACTTAGATGTAGAACAACTAACGGCTCGCAAAGACAGACGGGATAGTGTTTCTTCGGGTTTAACGCTTCTTCGGGTCCAACTCCCATCAAATGACCGATACCCAACATAACCATCTCGTGTACATCGCCATCGATAAGCAGTGTAGTTTGACTTCCAATTCTCCACCGCATGAGGGTGTTGAACAGGCATTGTATCAAGCCCTCTCCTATTGAATTGAGTGTTAGGAAGTCTGCGACTCAATAAGACATTATACCTACTGTCTTTTTCCTCAAAGAGACCATCTACTGGACTGATCGATCCGTAAATGCCTAACCGATAAAGTGTATCGCGCGTAAGGACTGGTTCTTCTTCCTCCAGATCAAGTGCATCAGTGATAGTGAACTGAGTCAAGGTCTTAACAAATGTGCTTAGAATGCGGTGCGGTGAGCCAGGTTGCGTGTAAAGTAGCAATTCAATCAGGGCAGCTGCAAACTGGTAGCTTTAACGGCCGAATATCAGTAATATGCCTCACAAGCTTCAAAATGTACCCACCGTCCAGAGAACCAATACGATATTCGCTCCTTCAACCGCTGATCGGATAAGCTGCCACTGTCTGAAAGAGGAATATACTTGTGGATGTAATCAACATGACTTGTCCCATCTTGCACGAAACGCCCAAACTCAGCAGAGACAATTGGAATTCGGCGTGAGCCTCTGTATTTCGCAACTTCAGACGACCGTACCTCCTCCTCCGTCTTCATAGACAAACCAGTTCCAGCAAGGATGATTCCCTGAAAGAACTCCGTTTTCTGAAGAAACCCATAAAACGCATGCAAAACGGGGCGCATATCAGTTCCTGTGGTGAGGGAACGAAAAGAATCCTTTAAATACATGGCAGCCACTTGAACTTCATCGATCACAGCGAACAACTTTGGTCCTATTGTATCCGCCATGCCCCGCAGCGTGATCTCCGCAAGATGAAGCATGTCCCAGGTGCGAGCATGACGGAGGCTGATGACGAGAATGGAGAAAAGATCTTCACCATGGTAAAGGGAGGGAGGCAGGGCTTGAGCGAGAACCCATCGCCGTCGGGCCACCATCGGGTCCACAGCAATGGGCAGATTTTCCAAGAGGCGCTTTAGAACAAAGACACGAGCACATATTAACATGGCAAAGGCACGCTCTGCCACACTGACGTTCTTGGCAATGTCTGCTTCATGCGTGTCATCCCAGTTACTCATCGATTTCACCATCTCGGTCACCAATATAAAGTCACGGGAGCCAGCTGCCCGTTTCTGCGAGTCGAATTTGCATGAAATATAGAATCCCCACTTGTGGCAGAGCCCATCGAGTGTGCGGCGAGTCTTTCCAGCACCAGAGACAGCAAATAAATGGCTGCACCAAGCGAAATTAGGATTAGTCATCCACCATGAAAACGACGCAAGGAAAACCACAAACACGGTATCGCTTTTGAACAAACGTTTAATTGTCTGCTCATCTATGTACTTGCCCAGGTCATGGAGAAGAAGCATTGGCTCCATGGGTAGCTCTACTTCGAGATCTGTAACCAAGTCCTCATGTCGAGTGGAGTTGAAATATCCGTCCAATTTCCCCTCTGCCAAGTAGGTGATATACCGGGTGAAGGGCTTGAATGCAGTAAGCATCACTGGCTCGATCTCTTGTGCACTAATGCGCGGGCTTGTCACTAATGAAGAATGTATTCAGTACAGTCAAAGAGGGTAGGTACACGACATACTCAGCAATGCTGCTTGAGCCGCATTAGGAGGCGTGTGCGTAGTTTCGCTTTCTTCAAGACGGGGTCGTTTAGTAGAATATTCGGGACTTCGTGGGGAATGCATTCGAGGGACTGTGTTGTTTGTGATAACGGTTTGTCAGTGGGCAATATATAGAGACGACGAGAATACTCACTGTTGAGCGGAAGTTGCACAATGATATGGACGCGTTTGCGAGGGGGCGACGAGAAGCGTTCCGACAATTCGTCTAAAGGGTCTAATTTGATGCAACCTGTGATATCCTGCGGTTTTTGAACATGTCCCAGTTTCACGCTGAGGTCAGAAGAAAGAATGGGTAGAGATAACTTCTCGAACGTCAGATCTCCTAATCGACGCGTGCCAGGAGGACGAGCTTACCTGCCAGAGTACAAGGGTGCCTGCGGCAATATGATCAAGTTCGGGCTCCTTATTCTTCTTTATCGCTTTCTTCAGGTCATCCACCGTCTTATTCATCTCAATATCAACTGAGAAGGGTTCGTCGGATTTGGTGAGAACCCAACACCAGAGCTTGAATTTATCACCTGAACCAATGATTAAGTGATTTTTACTGGTCGGACTGCTGATTGCTTACCAGCCTTGGATAGATCAGACGGATTGGAATCCGCTGACCAAGTTGAAGCGATTGTGGTTGGGGCTGATTGAGGAGCAATGAGTGAGGGCAAGTGGGCAGCAGGTTACGAAGGAAAACGCAAACTCACTATCAGGAGTCCGTAAATCCTGCACGACAAACTTTATTTCTTTAGAAGACTGATCCAAGGACTGGTAGAAAATCTGAAGCTGTTGCTCGTCGGTGAGAGCAACTGCGTTTTTGGCTTCGTCGATGAAAGCAACACCAACGTCTTTCTGTGGAATGTTAAACAAGTTGGCGATTTTCAAGGCAAGATCTCCCCAGCTTGGCCGGGCATCAAAACGTGCAAGTTTAGCCGAGGCGTTAGCCTTCTTGAATATGAATAGAGGCATGGCCGTAACGTTAACCCCTTTGACGCAAGGCCCGGTCACATCTTGTCACGCGATTTACGCCTCGCCTATCTCCTCGGCCCTGACACCCCTTCCACCGCAATCACCCCTCAATGCGTGGCCTTTAGGAGCGTTCTGAACACCTTGGTTCCGACTTGGCACGGTGGAGCTGGCGGCCACTTAGGTGACTGAACTAAATAGGATATACAGGGCCCGGAGCGTGGGTTTCCCTGTTTGATTATCCGGATACCTGGTAAATTGCCGCCGGATGTTTTGCTCGAGCAGTCCCAGCACTATTGTTTAATGATCTCAATCTACTATACTCGTTACTAATCCACTTCACCCAGGACCGATGAGGTGTTCTTGGACAAATAAACCCCAGAAAAGGCGTACAGACTCGAGACTTATCGTTCAACCGGCACCGTTTCTACTTCGACTTTGCAGCATTTGCGTTGTTATTTCGTGACCAAGTGCAACTTTCCCCCCAAACCACCAGTAACCATAGACGGAAAAACAGATATTCGTTCAGTCTCTGATTCCTTGTTCTTGGGAAAGGTAACTCAGGATACTTTGGACACTTATCAACAAGTGAGTCTATCATTAACTATAGACCTTAACTTAGCGTTTGTAAGATTATGTGGGACGTTGAAAGTAGATTCTGGCCGGTTATAGAAGTCTTTGAAGTCGAAGGTACGCGAGAATATAAATTGGTTATCGGATATAAAATGGGCAATACTTCAGGTAAGCTTGTCGGTTATATCCTAAGGCACCACTTCACTTATGTTATAGCTCGCTTTCCAATCTATACCACTTCTACTCAATATATACAAAGCGAAAATACGTTGGTAAGCTTGGAACTGTTGGCTGTTTAGTGTTCATAATTTAACGATGAGTCAGAACAATTCTCCAATCGCATAACCATTATCTCACTATACCTTAGATCTTTGCCGGATACAAATGGGCCATCCATTGAACAGTCCATCGTTCAGGTGATGAAAGAAGCCTCCCTTCTCTTTTGCCTGCCGAACAATCCCTACTTTCATGCCAAGTCTCCGAGAGGCCATGAGGCTACATATGCTTGTCCGTTATTATCTTTCTTCATCAACGACATAGATCTGATAAGCCTGCAGTCTGTGGATGGGTTTTGCACAACACTTTTGCAACCGCCTTGGCTCTCCATACATGCAATTTAAGAACATTCTCAATGAGAACGATACCATGCACGCGGAAGTGCCCGACAACATTAAAACGTCGCTTGCGTGAAGAAACCTTCATGCGCGAGAGTATCTCACAAGTCATCCACGCTTATCCTGAACCAGTAAGTACAAAGCGTCCCGCGATGTTGTTTTGTGGAGTTCTCACCACTCGATCCCCAGCTACTCTACGCGAATTTTGCGATGAAGCACTATCCTGCGAATGATGCACCACAGTTGATGTATGCGTAGAATTTTCATCATCGAAACAGCTTGCCTTACTTTATCCTTCAGGCCTACTCTGTCTAACCAACAATTATAGACTACTCTACAACTCACAGACGAAGAACTGTATGACAAGATACGTCGTACGGTGCAAAACAAGCATGGTTTAGAAGTTATTGATAGCTTTCTCAAATTTAAACAGTACATCTTCACTATTCAGATTCGCCACTTTGTAACAGCTAGTTAGAAACGTCCTCAAAACCAACTTTTATCAACGTACAAAAGTTGCGATTTCTTTTAGAATGGCTCCCGAATTCCTGCCGGAGATTGAATACCTTGTTAAACCGTATGGAGTGTTCACCGCCATTGGTAAGTACAGTTTATGGTCCTCTGATAGCATGCTCAACGGCGGCACTTAGGGGACGACTTCAGGGGTTTCCACGTCCGCTTCAGAGACATCGCTCGTGGAGGCATACGGATCGTTATGTCTAGGAACGAAAAGTAAGTGTTTATATATTTTTCATGT
>QFEO01000066.1:0-20874 GCA_003316615.1 Amanita pseudoporphyria
GACCAACCTGCTGGAACCATCCACACTTCCAGTTGTACCCATTTCTGCAAACAGGTATTGGATGACGTGTTCTGGCTGCCACACGGGGTCAACCTCTTTGTATATAGCAACGCCCGCCTAACTTACCTGCCGGTGCATTCGCTTACATATGTCTGCAATGTTGGCGAAAATAGTCTTCTTGTTACCCTCTCGATGAATTGAGGGAGGAGCGATTGTATACCGTTTGCCTGCTGTTGATGAAAGGAGTGACGGATTGGCAGCATGAAGCTGTGAATAAAATCGTGTCAAAAGCTATAATCATGCGTCAGGAATGATGTACGGTGTGCATTGCAAAACATTACCTCTGGATAGATGTAATCACGGTCGCTCTTTAGCCATGCCTCATTCCCAGCATCGACACCGACAGGCGCTTCCGCTGCACGCGCGAATGGATTTTCTCCCAGTTCAACCTCATCGACATTGTCGAGATGACTTGTGTCTATAGGCCCTTCGCCCTCCTCTTCATCCTCTATTCCCGTGCCCTCTGTGGGCTTAGCTTTTGACTCATTCAGCTCCTTCTCGAATTCTTCAAGGTCAAATGTTGCCTTCTTCTTGCTTGACTTTTTCTTCTTTTTGATGTCCGAAAAGTCGAGAGCATCGGCGGTGATAGCTGGCGCTGCTGCGCTGTCACCACCAGCAGGTGTTGATGTGCCAGATTGCTCTTCTCCCTACGCAGTTCAGTCAGATTCGGGAGATAAATCTACATTGTCGATGCGACTCACGAGATCCATCGGGATTTCTTTCTTCTTCTTCTTTTTCTTGACATCGCCGAAGAGCGCTTTTAACTCGTTCTTTTCTGGGTCATCCTCTTCGCTCAGCGACTTTTTCATGCGTTCATGGGCAGTAGTGGGACCAAGATCTACCGAATCTCCATTGAGAGTAGTGTTGTCGATGGACTCTGGAGGGGGTGCGGTTGGGTCAGCATCTGCACCCGCTGAGTCCCCGAATGCGACGGTTTTCTTCTTGCGTTTCTTGAGCGATGGATCAAACAACGGTTCCTCCGCCATGAGTTCGGTTGCGAGTCACTAGCTTTCAATGTGCCAGATTATCTGCTGTGTGACATTACGTCAGATGTCACGGCGTGGGAACACAAGTTGTAGCTGGCAATGCCCGAGCACGCCCGAGAAAAGTCAATTCGCGCTCTTCAACCATGCTAGCCCGTGGCGTCCTTGCCCGTGCCGCCGTCCCCCAGCGGGCCGTCGGTGCTGCTCCCCCTAGTACCAGAAATATGGCCACCCTCCGTGAAATTGAGCTGCGTCTCAAGTCCGTCAGGAACATTGAGAAGATCACAAAGGTGCGCCTGAATTTATTCCATTATGACAGCCGCTGACTCGCCCGTGTTAGTCCATGAAAATGATTGCGTCGACTAAGCTGTCAAAGGCCCAACGCGCAATGCAAGCAGGCAAAGAGTATGGGCTTGCAAACTCGGGCGAGTCATGGTCTTGTCGTGTTATATTTCAATAAATTGATTATCGTATGCTCTAGAGGTCTTCGAACATTCTCATTCCGCATCTTCTAACAAACTTTTCCTCGTCATTTCTTCCGACAAGGGTCTCTGTGGTGGTATCCATTCCTCCGTCTCAAAAGCCACACGTCGTGCCCTCGCAAACGATCCCGAGACTCCTCTCGCTGGTCGGGACGATGCTAAAGTCGACCCCGAATCCCCTGTCATGATCATTGGTGACAAGTCCAAGGGCCAACTTTCCCGTGCTGTCCCCAAGAACCTCCGCCTCACCTTTAACCAAATTGGTCGTGACATCCCTACATTCGCTGACGCAGCGGGTGTGGCAGACTTGATCGTCAAGAGCGGCGTCAAGTACGACTCTGTTGTTATTGTTTACAACAAATTTATGTCCGCGCTTTCCTATGAACCGGCTATCGTGGAAGTAAAGGCCGAGGATGCCCTCAAAGAAAGCGGTAAGTAGTGTGGCCTGGTCTTCAGAAAAATTGCTCATAAATTGTCAGGCGGTTTCAAGGCCTATGAGAATGAGGATGATGTGACAAAGGACTTGTTCGAGTTCTCCCTCGCCAATGCTATCCACGCCGCCCTCGTTGAGGGCCATGCTTGCGAACAGAGTGCTCGGTATGTAATTTTTACCACACAAGCTACCATTGCTTTGACACTTTTGAATAGTCGCAATGCGATGGACAATGCATCCAAGAACGCTACGGATATGATAAGTAGGTTGACAATGCAATACAATCGCGGACGCCAAGCCGCCATCACCAACGAATTGGTTGATATCATTACTGGTTTGTTGTCTTCTACCATTACAAACCATTGACTGACCTTCCCTTTCAGGTGCGAGTGCCCTGTAGAAGCTTATCGTTGCATGTACGCACGCAAAATACTGTAGACACGATACCGGATATCAATCAATGGTTGATTTATTCTTGCCTTTTCCTATACACTGTCCCATACACATGGCCAAGAAACGACACCCGGTTCTCCAAACCCAGAAAGACTGATCATTCCAACGATGTTATGCCATAATTACACAAAAGCATCCGACACCAGAACGGTAAAAAGATCACAAAGAATCATTTTGAAAAAGGTTATGCAATCTACAGGTGTACTTTTTATGTGGGGACCCTGTCATGTGAAACAGCCAACAGCGAGAATCACCAAAGGTCGTCGGGAAGTTGGATCCCAAGATAGTTGAATGCGTGATAGAGCGTTCCAGGTGAAACGCCCCACTGGACGAATACCTGCGGCGGAACGCCGTTAATAACAAACAGTTCTCCAATGATCGCAGTCGCCCGTTCGAGGTCTTCAGGCGACACTGCATACGGTACACCAAAGTGGAAAAAATATCCGCGACAAGATGTGGGTCCATGTTTACCCATATTTACGGTGGTAGTAGCACAAGTCACCGCGTTGCACAACGCAACGTTGTTGTTTTGATAATGTACGTCAAAATTTAAAAAAAAAAAAAAAAAAGGAAGGTTGAATGAATGAGGCAAATGAGGATGATGTTTAGCGGACAACTCACGCGGACTACGTGGCGGTTCGCGACGGCGGTGCGTTTCAACTTCAAATGCCGAATTGCTCATTGACCCTACCCCTTCTGGCGGCGGGTGCGGGTAATAGTAAGTGGGTGCATCCAAGCCTTCAGATTCCCCAGACATATGCATAGCGGTCACCCGCGCCAATGCACCATCAGCCATGATATACACGCCCGGCGGGCGACTCCACCAACAGCACACATCGCAGTAATGGCCACGCCGCTCGCCGGCCACAAAATCGTGGCCACTGGTCGCGCTCGATACATTCTCCCTCGACGCGCTGTCCAGCGGAGCCGGAGACGGACTCTCAGGTGTTATCCGAGGGCCCGCCACTGTGGGCATAGGTTCCGGACTAGACATGACAGTTAGACCAGGTGGTGTGCATGGCCTCGACGACCGGATCGAGTCGCCGTCCGAGTTGTTGTTACTGTCACCGTCGTTAACGCCGTAAACCGACGCTTCACTGGTCTGGTCGGCGGCACGCAGAGACAAAGTTCTGGTGACAGGGGCGGGAGCGGTAAATTCGCAGATTTCGCCTTCTTCCAAATCGACGGGGTAATCCATAGCGGTAGCTGGTCTGGATGGTCTCCGCCTCTTATATGCGTGTAGTAGCATATCGCCTCGCGATTGTTAGAAAAAAAATTTTGTCGCTGCAACAAGGCGGCGATGTTACTCTATGAACAAGGATGGCCGCGGTGTGACTCAGGTGCGTGCGCATAAATCCCCGAAACTATATGATCCAAAGCCGGCATCCGAAAGGGTGCTACTGAATTTCTATATTCTGCATAGGCCATACAAGTACATCTTCCAAGGCTGTTCTAACAGCTTATAAGGCTCAGAGGTGAATATATATTCCTGCATCCTTCCTTCTCTTGGTCATCGCTAAGCACATGAATTAACAACATGTTTGACTCGGGAACTGCAGCGGGAACTAACCAGCGATGATTGCACTACCAACTCCGCTACCATCTTCGGCATGGCGAGTTATGATGTTCCTGACGGAATAATCAGGCCAAGCTAAGGCACTCGTAACTAATACGTACCGGCCCTTCTCGCCAAAGATATCAACTAAGCCCTCGTGGACTCTGTCTGGAAACCCTGGATATTTCTACGCCACAATTAGAAGGCAGATCCGGAAAAAAGTCAAAAGTCTCACATTATACAACGATCCATCAGCGCCAACCAAGCAACCTTCGTCGAGGTATCCCATTTTGCCAACAATGGCAGCAATACCACATGCACTTAGGCGAGCCGCACGTTTACCAATCAGCTTAGCTAAAGCACGGAAGAATTGGCGTTCGGCTAGGGTTGTCTCCAGAGCAAAGAAATGTGAGAAAATTCCGATGATCATAAGCAGCTCATCAGTAGGGTCGCTTGCAGGCGGATATTAGCAATATAGCGAATGACTCGATTACATGACTCACCTCTCCATCAAGGACAGAAATGCCGTGTCAAGGACATATGGAACCTCAAGCTTGTAGGTGTTCTGCCCGAGGAACAGTACACCCTCGTCAATAAGCTCGCAAATAATAAGCCGCAAGATTTCGCCCAGATATCTTCCGGCGATGAGTTTCTATATAGAAGGCATATAAGTCAATAGAGACTCAGGCGCATAGGGTCGTTCTCACTTCAAAAGCTTGTTCACCAGGTTTATTTGAACTCTGATCCACTATAGTATCATACTTAGTCCTTGGCAAATGTTCATGCTCAAATGAGTCAAAAGCGCCCTAACACCACAGTTAGACAGTAATAGTCTCAAGTAAATACTCCTACCCATTCGCAATTAATGGCCATATCCATATTCTCGTCAACTCCGAGATGTTTGAGCTTCGGGATATCCTTGATATGCTCCATGTACGCAGCATTACAGCCCGTGCCAAAGATAACCGCAATCTTTGTCCTTGGATTTACGTAATGGGAAGCTATTAATGTGCCCGTTGTATCATTAATCAGAGCTGATAATTCCACTGGCAATTGCTTGGTTAAGTCACTTCATCAGTAATGCGATTACTCTGAAGACGAGAGACATACAAGATTTTTGATTGAATTCCTAAACATTTCGGCGACGTCGTGACCTTCGGTGTTAGGGGCTCCAAAACCCTTGGTCCAGCGAATGAGGTTGCCATGATCTATCCGGTCCTGGCTAGAGGTTATTTCAGGAATCGCCATTAGGCGATAAAAAGAAGGGGCGCACGAGCAAGGATAAGAAAACTGAAATAGAAATTAGTCAAGTGGCAATACCATTACGCATCGAGAACTGACTGTAAATCCAAGCGGAAGAATTTCCCCAGGCTTCAAGGCATTTTCATCAGCAAAGTTAGTGTCAATGAATATCTTCAGACATTGAGCACAAAAGTCAAACAGCTTCTGACCATCTTCCTGCTTCTGTTCCTCGCTTAATCGATATTTTGACTGCGTAATCTCGAATTTCCCGTCACCCTGGACGTTGACTAAGCACACACGCAGATTTGTGCCACCTTAGCAGGGTAAAATAAATGCAGAATTGGTCACTCTATTTACTGCTTGTGCGTGGTACATACCTAGGTCCACGGCCAGGAAATCGTTTCTCTCTTCACCTGTTGGCCAACCAAACACATACGTCGGCAGCATGGGCTAAAGAATAACATCGGTCGTTAGTCGACGGCGAACCTTATCAAGTAGAAAGATTCAAATATATGCTCATATCTTGGGTGGCTTCGGCGTAGGCCGACGAGCTCGATGGAGATCGGTTCAAAAGGTTATGCGGATAGTCGCATAGAAGGAGTCTGCGTACCACAGTCTGTTCTGGTTTCTCAAGGCCAATTTCCAAGGCCTCTTTGAAGGCTTCCACGATCATACGCATTCTCTGGGGCGTAAGGGTGAATCTGCACTGCCAGTCAAGATGCACATGCGCGATATGATCGTTCCTTATTCACGCACAAACTTTCAAGCCTCCTAAGATGATCTGCCATCGTCCTACAGAAATACGTTACATGAATAAAAGATAGGTCAGTAATGTCATTGCGATAACCGACTTTTTGGTGGCATGGGGCAAACCCTCTTCATCATGAGTCCTAGTGTGGATCGCGAGCGTCTGCCCGCTAGGCAGCGTCACGCTTCCACTTCCGCGACGAGACAAAGGCATGGATGAGATGTATCAAATCAGTGATAGAGGCGTGGAGTTCTGAGAGTCCAAGCGGCGAGATATGCTCTTAGGGAACATCGGCTTTCCCCGTTTGGACTCACCACCGTGAGAGTTGACGCTCCATCCTTTGCAGAGGCCATGATCGGTCTGAAAACAACTCTTAATGTCAGTCTGCCTGCCTCTTCACGGGCGCTTGTCTAACAGAAAAAAACACAGGTCATAGACAATTCAGGCGCTCTCCTCGTAGAATGCGTTAATATTTTAAAACAAAAAGTCAACAACGGTTGGGGTTCAGTTGGGGACGAGATCGTCTGCGTCGTCAAGCGTGCTCGTCCAGTATCTACTACTGCGCAGGCCTCTGTTACAGCAGTCAAGGTCCGCAAGGGCGATGTCCGTCGCGCTGTCATCGTGCGGACGCGAAAATCCGTTCGAAGACCAGATGGGAGGATCATTCGTTTCGACGATAATGCAGCCATACTGCTAAACAATAAGAAGGAGATGTTGGGAACACGTATTGGTGGCGTTGTCAGTTCTGACTTACGAATGAAGGGCTGGGGTAAGATTGTCAGTCTAGCACCCAAGGTATGCCCTCAGTATGATCATTCCGTGATTTATGGGCTTATGCAAATGCTTCAGGTTGTGTAATAGTATATACCACAGTTAGCCTTGGCTTGCGTAATAATAGTGGTTGTCGGAGCGTTGGAATTCATGCCTCACCAGGTTGCCTCGACTTATGACGTGTTTCGCGGCTGTCTACTCTGTCACTCTCTCAATAATTATACAACCTCCCATGCCCTTTTGTTACACATCTCGTGATGTGAGTCCTTCTGCAACATTCTAGATCAGCGGAGCGGTCTAGATCACTCCTTGGATGCAACCGTAAGGAGTCGTGTGCTCCCCAACAGCAAATCCCTGTGTCTTAATTATGGCCATCCAAGTGCCTTCATCTGAATTGGAAAGAGTGCGTTGGCTGGTCTCCTGAGTGCGTTGGCTGGTCTCCTGAGTGCGTTGGCTGGTCTCCTGAGTGCGTTGGCTGGTCTCCTGAGTGCGATTTATCGTCTCACTCCCAGGCTAGTATTTGATTTTCATTCAGGCACGAACTTACCGAAAATCACCGAATAGGGAATCCAGATTGGCCACATTGCCACTGGTCAGACGATTCATGATCAACACAAAAATGTACATGTGGACGCGTTCCAAGCGATCGGAATCAGGTGAGGGATACACAGCACATGGAAACGTTGCATCTGTTCCCGATGATCAACTTCACAATTTCTTCGCCCACGGGATGAGTGCACACTTGTCCAGAACAGTCAGAGAAGCATAATTACAGTCTAAATTGCCTCTGCCATCTTTTTGTACACAATAAAATATACAATAAGAATATGGACTCCCCGTCTAATACCTGCGGCCACAAAATTTGACGATTAACACTCAACAGCAACTATGCCCGCTCATATACTCTTAGCACCCTCCGCCGTTTGTATCCCCCCACCAACTCCTCCAACTCCATATCTCTTGGTCTTTTTTGGCTCAGTAGACTTGCAAGCATTTCTTCGTCTAGAGAGGTACAATATGCTCCTGGCGATTTCCAGTTGACGAGTGTCCCACACAGAGGCGGAAGTTGTGTGATATCCAGCTCGGAAAGCTCGTGCTGGATCCCTTTTGGGTCTAATGAAGTAGTGGCGGTGGTAATGGTGAAATCTGTTTCATGCATGTAAGGACGGAAAAGGAAAATTAATTAAAAAGACATGTGCCGAGCGCACCTGTTCTATCCCAGGTCACTGGAGACGATGCATCGGCCGAACTAGTTGTATCAGCCACCCCAAACGAAGTAGAAACATGGTGAAGTCCTAAACTGTCCACACTCGTAGATGCCGTACTCGAGCTCGCCGCTCTTGAGTCGGCACGAGACCAAGCAGACGCTGACCCGGGAACATCGCCTCCAGAATCGACGCCGAGATCATACACGTACTTGTGCTCGTACTCGTGCTCCGAGTCGTCCGGTTGTTCTATGTCCAACCATTTTGTGAATTGTGTACGTGCAGCCATGGGCTGTGCTTCCGATCCATCATCCATTGTATAAAACTGCAAGCAAGTGCCAGTGCAGTTCCATTGGTAGTTTTGGTTCTCGCCGTCATCCGGGTCGGTAAACATAGACGTGTCGTCATCCACCCATTCGATTTTAGACAGGCCCGGGTTTGAGCAGTGCTGGGTACTACTACTATGCGGATTTGAGATTGAGTCGCCGTATACATAGCGATCATGATAGGTTGCCATATTCTGTGGTCCTGTCTATCACAGCAGAAACAAAATACCACGTCAACCTTTACTTCCATTTGGTGGCCAGAAACCCGAGCAATGACGTACCATTGAGCCATAACCAGCCGACTCGACAAGCATAGCGTCCATATTCTTCCCAGATTGAGCGTATCGGGTGCCCGCGCAAGCTGCTCACGAGAGCAAGGCAGCTTAGGAGTCGGATCTATTGGATGTCGTGTGGTGATTCAGCTTATATACCGTACTTTTGAAGGAGAGACTTGGGACTGGGTAACGGGGGAAGCAAATAGGGCCTGCATATACACGCATATATATATGTGTTTAGCGGACTTATCGCACGCACAGACTACGGAAAGTGATCACCTGCGGCGATGCCTGGTGAGCAATGGTGGCTGTGACACCACACCACTAC
Organism: Amanita pseudoporphyria; assembly: GCA_003316615.1. Classification (NCBI taxonomy): domain Eukaryota; kingdom Fungi; phylum Basidiomycota; class Agaricomycetes; order Agaricales; family Amanitaceae; genus Amanita; species Amanita pseudoporphyria. The sequence goes on from QFEO01000066.1 coordinate 8,862, forward strand.
CATCACACTGCTTACTTCCCGGGCCCAGTCATTGTCAATGTCATCGCCATCCCCAAGAGAATAAGTGCTTTTATTCAGTAGTTGCATCCGAATAGCCATCAGTATCGTCCCATTATCTATGCATCAAAGGTGATATAGTAGTCCAAAAATAAAACAAGCCGAAACCCAAGGTCGTGGATGACAAAGGGTTCCCATGATCATCACAGGGCAACCGAAGAGTGGTGACCAACGCTAGACCAACAACGGGTTGAATTCTTTGAACTAGAAGATAGACGTAATGTATATAAATAAATATATACCCAAGTTCATGTCCGAGTGTTGATGCAATGTGCGACACCAGAGAGGAATTCGTGATACTTGAGGTAGTAGAACGAATACAATTCGAAAGAAAAAGTTCAAAGCGGGATAAGAAGAGAACAAATAAACGGAAGCAAGAGGTGCGGATGCGAGAAACTAAATGATGACGTGGTAGTGGCGTGGCGTGTCGGGCATGGTGACTGTAAGTGTGTCGTATAGATCTTGATTCATCGGCTTTACTCCCCATATTGTCCGTAATAACATTAGGCAACTTCGTTTCTTCATTTCCCCTTTCTTGGATGTTTTCTTTTCATCCAAACTAGGCACTGGCCTCTTCGCCTGCCCCTCTGGAGCATCAACCACTACAAGTGGGATGCTCAACAGAGAAAAGGATGGAAGAGGCCGCGCCATATAAATAAGACCGGTCTTGACCGGGCCCAGCTGCGCTCCAGGCCAAGATAGATACGACGACCACGGAAGCGATAGGCGTGAATGCGGTGGTGGATGTAGTTATTGAACATTGGGTATGCGAGAGTTTGGTGAGGATAAGGTAATGGCAAAAATAATAATAATAACGGTCGTCCCCGGTCCCAATCTACATCGGTACTGATAGGAGGATCCTAGACAATGGACAGTGGTCGCCGAGAGATCGAACTTGGAGATGGTGACCGTGATGGTGGCCGTAGCGTCGGCTTACGATAAGTCTAAATGGGGTTAGTATGAGAAACATAAGCTTCTTTAAGAAGGCGTACGTACGTGTCGGGACATGATTATCTTAGCCATAGACGCTGGGACATCGGTCTGGTAAAGAGCCGGCACTAATAGAAGGTTGAATCATGTGAAGAGAGGAACATGCCCAGTTTTGCTTACCTGGAGACTCAAAGGCCGGGCCAGCTCGGCGAACCTGTTGCCACGATTGTCCTCTGTGCAATTGGGACATCGATGGGGGCTGTTGAGGTGTCTCTGGGCCTGAGCGGGGGGGAGTCGACATGGGGGCCTGACGCACAGCAGCTGTGGGATCAGAAGCTGGGGAAACAGCGCCGCCCTTTAAGACCGCATTCCGCGATGCGTTCAGCGACGACACCGGAAGAGTCCTTTCCCACTTGAACCAGCCAAGCAACCAGTTTCCCCACTTCCCCTGCGCAGGTATGCGCGTCTGCTGTTCGAGAGCGGAGTCAGTCACCTGCGACCGCTCAATTTTCTTCGGCTCAGACTTCGACAGTGGCGATGACGGGGGCGATGAAACTCCTTGACCTTGTTCCTGTGCAACCAAAGATACCTTTTTCTGCTCGAAATGCTGCTTTGCGTGGCGGACATATTCGCGAACTACGACGTAAGCGGTATGGACGAGGACGAGGAGGATGAGGGCGACGAAAAGGGAGACCAGGATGGCTGCATTAGAAGGAAGGGAGAAGGAGGAGGGGAGGGCGGAAAGGTCAACGACGGATGGCATGTCGGGAAGGCGGACGAGCATCGTCGAGCGGGCGGAAGCTGGCGGTGGGAGAGACGACCGGGTCGGACTATGTAAGTCCACTGCAACGCATTCGGCATCTCCCGGTCACACGTGCTCTAAGCGCCTCCCTACACAGCTTCTCGCCACCCATCGCATAATCCTCCTCCCACAATCATTTCTGTGCAGTATTTCATCTGCCTGCCACCCCGCACCCTCCATCATAGACACCGTAGCCTTGCGCATAGCTGTATACACACACTTCATTCGAAGCAACCCCTGACACCCATCAATGTTACATGTAACAATGATCGTAATTGTCTCTGGTCCGAACATATCCCCCTCGGATGCTTCGTTTCCGCTCAGCTATCTGTATTGTGGCATTTATCCGCATAATTACCCGTACGATCGGCCCGGTCGCTTACATGGCACCCGGCTCGCGATTAGGGGAGCGTATCTTCCGATTCACTCGCATACAAGGCAGGCCGAGCTTGGCCGTATATGCATTCACCATGTCCATTCTATATATAAAATATATAACTCCACCTATACGCGCGTTTAACCAGGTAATAAACCATAACGTAAATGAAATCCAAACCATCGTGACACACTTAACACACGACCCCACGCCCGTCACTCCATGCACGCAATATCCATTCGCGGTGTCGTTCCCATGAGCCTGCGTCCATTTGCACGAGTTCCCGAAGCTTCTCCATGTCAAAAGGCAGCTTCGAATCGGCCTGCAAAGCTCCGATTACGTACGATCTATTCATGAACATGAGAAGCTTCAGCGACTAGGTAGAGGATAGCGCACATCACCGTAGTAGGCTTCAATGCGTCACTGTCGACAGTCGTCCTGTTCTCTTTGTCATCGTCGCCGAACATTATGTCGATATCCGAGCTTCTAGTGGCCTTATCGGCAGTGCTCCTCGATCCTAGCCCCGTATATCTCTTTGGTTTCAAGCTCAACTCGACGCACATCTTTTCTAAACTCATTTCGCGTTCATACCAAAACTGGTAGGCCCTTAATTGCTGCGGGAGCATTCTCGCTTGATCCATTCGACCGACCTGCGTAGCAGGCATGGTTTCATGCCGCTGTAACGATCTAGATCGGGGTGCTTCGTCTACAATAGGTATGTCGGGACATGATGACGCTTTTGACAGTGCTTCGTTCGTTCGCTTGGCATGTGGATGTAACACGGACGAACTGCATTGTTTCTTGATGAGGCTCTCATTAAGGTCGATCCCATTCTGCTGTGCAATGCCCAGAAGTCGATCGTATATTTTCAACGCACAGTGCGCATCATTGGCAGCATCTTGGGCAAGGTGCAAATTAGGAAATACAGATATGTAAAGATATGACAAGACGCACAATCAATTTGCAGCTTGTCTAGCTCTGCCTCCCAATTGCCCATTCGTTGGGCTTTCGCTTTGTCAAGTGTCTTCTCGCAGTAACGTCCTACTAGCTGTGTAACAAGCTGTTTAATTGCCTACGTCATGCTTACTGGCGGCACCAACCTTGGCAAGACTGATGATACTTCTATATTTCGTTCTCGTGCCAGCGAGAGCAGAACCACCCAGGGGATCTGCTAAGTTCACGATTGCTCCGAGCTCAACGAGACCCTTTGCTAAGATGCCATAGTCATTAAGTAACTTATTTCCATCATCTATGAATTTATCGGTAAGCGTCCAGATCGCAATATATACAATACCCACTCAATATGTTAACGCCCAACTTAGGAGTGTTGGGGTCCTCTATTAATTCCTGCAGGCAGGGCTTAGGGCTCGTAGCGGGAAAGTGGGCGGATGCTTACCTGAAGTTTCTTCGGGAAGCCTCCAAGGCGGCCATGTCAATGGTAATGCAACAAGCAAATATAGGTAACAGACATACGTGACATTCCGTAAACTTGTATAACCAGGATCAGGCCTGTGGTATCTGCAAGCTGTACGATGGCAGTTCTCCGATCGGATGGCGTCGCATTTGATGCATTTGCACGACGCGCCCATAGAACACGCCACTCTAGGTCGAAGCCTAACGGCCTGCTTCGCGTTACTAGGCACGATCCATGTGTAATTCGGTTTGGCTCACCCACTCTTCAACGCCTCGACAAGATCGTTTGCCTCTTCTTCATGCCGGGTATATACGACGGTAGGTTTGGGTGTATAGTCTTTATACGAGTACAGTGGGAAGGGAAAGTTGGCATTCAGTATTTGTCGTCTTCCTTTTGTTCCTTTTGGTTTGGCATCCGCAACGGGGTTCAACTCCGAACTGGTGCCAGAAATCGACGGTAAGCCAGATGTACCACCGAGTTCGTTGGTTGGCACAGGCATTTGGGCCATAGTTCTAGCCCTGGTCTTCGAGCCCCAAGGAGCAGACGACGACGCAGCGTTCGAGGGCTTATTGGTAGCTCCAGCACCAAGAGCGAGGAAAAATGGGTGAATGCTGAGTAAATGACGACCCTCATTTCCTTTACAAAAAACTAATACGTAAAAGAAACGCACTGTTCCGTACACACCCTTACACTCGACTTTGCTTTACGTGTCCCTTTGGACGACGTTGTCCTTGGTTTGATAGGTACTGGGCCAACAGCAATAATCTCCACCTCCTCCGAATCATTGTCATTGTCATCCACTTTGTCATACTTGGACTTGTGTCCTCTATCGTGGTCGCGATCGTTTAGAACAAGTGCGTCAAGCGCTGCAACCAACATGGATTGCGCAGCACCGTTAACAGGTGCTTTCAACTTCGCGGCGGTGCTACTACTTACGCCCAAGCTCTCTGGTTTGTCATGATGCATTAATAATGCTACAGGTGGTTCTGTCGAGCTAGTCGCGCGCCTGGATGAGCCGGAGAGGTAGCGGGTGACAAGGGCTGCTGAACGTTCTTTCATGTTCTTGCGACGCGTCCGACTCAAAGTCGCGTCTGTTGGATTTCCGTCTATGGAAGGTGGTCTGCCTCGCCTGTACCTGCCACGTGATGGCGCCATTTTCGAGTCGGTACCCGAAAAGCTAACCCAACGCTACAAACCGCTAAGCAGTGATAACGCGTAGCTGTCTGGGAAGTCTCTCCCGAGTTCCCGGTGTTTCTCCTAGTCGTCATTGGTGCGCTTTCGCGCCCCAAAAATTTCCCGACAAAATTTGCTCGCTGGTAGACTTAGATACGCCAAGTCAGGCTGACTACTGGCAAGTGTACGACAAATTCAGGTGTGACCAGTACATGTCCAATCATGGAAAGGCGTTTGAGATCAGATTAAGTCACCCCTCTGTTGTTGCTGCCATGGACTGCTCCTTTGTCTACATCAATTGTCATGGCCAGCATTTGGTTACTGGTCTACCCTTTCTATTGAGTTCATTTCAAACTACAATTGCTGGCTCAGTTCAACCCCGATCATGTAATGAAGGCCCAAAAGGATCATGCTGTTTGCGGTTTTGCGCGTGAAAAATTAGTTTCGCCCAAACTCGGCTACCAGTCCCAGTTTACATTATTCGCATTTGCGGCAGGGGCAATCCTTGTAGACACCTGGGTCTTTTCTGCACCCTCAACTGGTACCGTAGCAATGATATCGTGTTAGATCAGGTTGTCGTCGAAGACCTGTATTGCAGTCAGCTTCCAAATATATGCCTTTCCTTGACTCAGTCCTTTATCCCTGTCATCTTCATCTTCTGATTCATCCCCATTGGTTAATATGGAACTTGCGTTGGGTGTCCAACTTGTTGATCGAACATCATCAGCTTCAGGATTTCTTTCACACGTTGATAAGCGCGAGTGTTTGGGATGGACAGGACACCAGTGACAGCATTGGACGAGGTGTTCTGGGGTGCTATGATAATTGTAGCGGCTGAAATGGCTGGCCACACAAAATCGGAAAGTGGATAGGAACAAATCAGTATCTGACAGACCCCTTTACGCGGGTCCAGCACAAATGCAGTGATAATAGACTCCACCATTTTTGAATACTTCTCTCCACCAGACATTGTATACGACAATAATCTGGTAAGAGGTAGAAGTGGGAACCCCAGTTGCGTCACACTCTTTTCCAAACCTTCAGTATTGCACCGATGCAGCCAAGAAACAAATATTCGACGCATTGGCATGCGATAGGGCTCCTACAAGCCTATGCAGTCCCTCCGGCCAGCCAGCAGGTTGAAATTCCGGTCTACTTTTTAAAGCTACGGCATTTTACATCATACCCTAATCTTGATTGGGTCCGGCGAGCCTATAGCCCCTGTAAACCCGATAAAGGCACGCTAGAGCACATGCTATATTATGATGGCCACCTGCCGAACATGAATCCGTCACGGTATTTATATTGAAGTCCTCGATGATACCTGGTTGATCCCCCTCTTTTCGACTATGGTCTTCGTTAATCAGACAACCCTATTCTGGGTCTCCCTTTCATTCCTTTTAACCTCGTTCCTTTCAACGGCAGCGGCATACGACAGCTACTCGAACGCCTTCGTTGACCCTGATTTTATTCTCGCGAGGAGGTATGAGCAGCAAACTCGAGCTGCGCAGCAGTCGATTACCGCGTGGGCGGACGAGTTGAATGCACAGAGTCCTTGGTGTGAGTCGCAGTTTTTTGACTGACTAACATATAAAAGCTGAGAGTGGCCGCGCATTGCAGCTGTTACTAAGAAGCCAGTCCTTGCACCTTCTGGCGATAAACGTGATTATATGAGTTGGTCACCTTAGTGCGTTTTCTCCTGTCTTGTTATAAGATGCAAGCGGCATTGATGCTCATACGTAGTTGGTGGCCTGATTGTTCAAAGGTTGGTAATACGACTGAACTTCCGCCCGAAGTTGGTAAGTTGCAATCGGGAATATTAATGACATAAATATTCATGGCGTACATTTAGTGTGGAAAACTTGTCCGTACGTCGTTCGCGACGGGGAATTCAACCCCGATATTAGCTTCATCACGGACAACTGGTCTTTTCAAAATTTGTCTGACGCCGTCCTTTATGATGCTATCGTTTGGGTATTCCAAAATAACAGTGGATCGACGGTATATTCGAGATCTGCGGGTTAGTGTCCATCTCGTACCATATTTGTTCTGTGTGGACATGACGGCCATTATGCAGCCCAATTCCTCAATACCTGGTTTCTGGATCCTGTTACTGGAATGAATCCGAACTTGAACTATGCACAGGTGGTCAGGGGGCCGGGTAATTTGACTGGTACGCACACAGGGGTTTTGTAGGTATCCTTTGTTCTTGGAGCTCCTACAATGCCGACATGGTTTTTCTAGGGACCTAAAGGGTTTCGCCAAGATTGCAAGTGCCATTTTGATTTTCAGAAAGGGTAACATGCCGGATTGGACCCCTGATTTGGATAATCGGATGATTTCCTGGGCGAATGAGTATATTGGTTGGTTGGAGACGGCACAGTTGGCGATTCAGGAAAGCCAGGCTGACAAGTATGTTTATCATTTTATGTCTTTGTAAAGGTGATGTTGAATTGAATGGGCAGTAATCATGGGTCATTCTACTATAACCAGCTAGCAGCTCTGAAGCTTATCGTGAACGACATCGCTGGAGCTAAAAATGTGACAGAAACATATTTCAATAAGCAGTATTTGAATCAGATTGATGCAAATGGCAAGCAGGTAAACCGTCAGTCACACTTCGTCTGTTTTCGCCATCTAATGAGATTTGAAGCCGTTTGAAGTCGTCCGCACACGCCCCTACCATTACACTGCATACAATCTCATCGCCATGATTGTAAGTGCGAGCTGCATATCCCCATTTTTAGTGCATGCACTCATTATGCGATTGTAGACCAACGCTAAACTCGCCACTTATTCTGGAAATTCCAGTGCGTGGACCCTCCCGACCCATTCTGGAGCGACAATTAAAACCGCTCTGGATTACGCCCTCACGCTTAACGCGTCTGCCACGAACGAAACGCCGTGGATATCTGAGTTGGTGTTGAGTATAGGAGATGTAGCTGTGAAATATGGGGACCCACAGGGTAAGTATATCGCGCAATTGAATCAACTGGATCAGGGCTGGAAAAGCGAGGGTTGGGTTTTATGGACTCAACCCTTGAACGTAAGTGAGAGCGCCGTAAATGGAACGAGTGGCGGGGCAAACCCCAGTCATAACTGGGGCCAAAGATTGGGACGTAATGGACACTTAATGGTTTCTTTGGGTATTTGTGTTGCATGGTTAGTAGTATAACGTGGACGCTCCGATGCGACTAATTAATACATTTACGGACAATGAATCGTGTCTACATTATGCGTTATTCATCCCGTTCCAAAAATGCCGTTCCGTTTGCTTTGAGCTTTGCCAAAAAGTTTTCGTACCATTTGACCAACACATTCATAGGTATGGCGATGTCTGCGCCCGCGATAGGGCCAGCTCCAATAAAGCCATTGATGTAATTGAAGAGGTGTTTCACGATGCGTTCAGCGAGAACGACGGAATCTCTTGCGGGGTTGGGTGGTGCAGCAGCTTTGATGAGGGCGTTAGGGAGGGCTTGCTGGATCTGCACAAGTGGTTCGATAGCGAGGCCGAGAATGGCGGTGACATCTTGGGAGGGAGATAGCTGTGATCCAACGGAGAAGAAATGGTTGGCAGTGGACGTGGTGGGTACGCTGGTGGAGAAGGTGCCACGGAGACGGAATATGGCAGAGGGTTTTTCGTTGGAGAGCATGCCGAGGACCTGGAAGCCCTTTCCCGGCCAGAAGAAGTGGACGGTCGCGCCGTAGCCGTCTGGGAAGGGAACTGGCACGCATCAGCGGGCGATGTTGCGGGCATGCGGTCCTCACTCACTCGTTCCGAGCAGGAACACGCACACATGGTTGATCGCACTGGCATTCGGCAGCTCAAAGTACGCGTGGGTCTCGTCGACCTGCTGCAGGTTTGTCTGGACGATTCGACCAGCGACGACGCAGCCGAACATCGTGGGGCTGGGACGCATACATGCGGACGACTGAGAGTGATGCGGTGCCAAATAGAGAATGCTAACGAACCTGCTCGAATCGTCTTGTCACAGTCCGCCATCATACTTGTAGCTAGTTCTGTCCTGCGTTCCCCCCCTTCCCTGTAGGCAGTTCTAGATCTCCCGTGAGTTGACTTTTTAGCTCTGAGCATATCGCCAGGCTGACTGGAAATTTTCAGGTGTCTCAGATGTAGTTCCGATAGTGGATTTCATTAATGAATTCTTTCAGGCTTGCAGCCTACTCTTCATTCCGTTTCTTTGAACCCTTGACGGCATCATTGACATCGAACAGCACGCTGAGTTCGTCCTGCCTGCCGGCAGTGTCCCTGCAGATCCCCACCGTCTCTTGGTTGAGCCTGGCGTGTGAGAACATGCAGACAAATTGGGAAAGTTTCCAAATCCGACGACGAAGCTGCAGTGCTATTGAACAGCAAACACATCTTGTATTCCTACTATCACTCAGCCCTTCTCTTTCTCCTCCTCTCAGCAGCTCCTTGTCTCTTTTCGTCCTGTCGCTTGCCATTCTTGGTTACTGCTTTGGGTTGGACAGGAACTACGTGCCCTAGCTGAGTCTAAGCGACTTGGTTCATTTTATGACAAAATCCGAAATGTCCGATTTTGGTGACGATATTGATGATGAGCTTCTTGCTCTCGCTACTGAAGACTCAGACAAGAAGAGGAAAAGGAGGCAGCCGGGTGGTGGTAGCAGTATAGGAGGGAATGCTGGAGGAGGCAATAAGCGGAGAAAGGCTGAGTAGGTGGCTATTTCCGTCTTAACTTGATAACTCTTTGCTATGTTGGATACAGTGCCTCAAGAAATTCGTATGATACGCCTGAGAGCGAAGAGGAGGAAAGCAACCCAGATCCTTATCCTCTCGAGGGAAAGTACAAGGATGAGGGGGACAAGCAATGGTTAGTGTCTTTCCATCCTTTTGTTCAAGATTGATAACTCATATACCGCAGGCTAATGGCATTACCTGAAATCGAACGGGAGCGAATTCTCGCTGACCGTGCGGACCAGAAACAGCAATTAGAGGATGAAAAAATTCTGTCACAGATGGTCCGAGACCAACGAGGCGCTGTTGCTGCAAATGGAGACGACGAGAGGGTCAGCGCTGCTGCCAAACGTTCGTAGGTTGATATAGTATCTTGTTAGTGTCTAATGACATCTTAAGGCCAACATACGGCGCGCGGATCAACAAAAGAGAAGACAAAGAAACTAGATGAGCTTAAGGCACGGAGAAAGGCCAAGGACGAGAAAAAGAAGGCAGGCTATCAATATCTCGAATCATCTACTGGTATTAAAATTCTATTAGTCACGCCAGCTTTCACCGAAGCGAGAGCGCTCATCCTCACCTATGGATATGGAGATATCAGACGAAGAAAGCGAAGACGGTCAGATTACCAAATATGAAGAGGAGGAAGAAAAGGAACGAAGGTTATTGGATAAACTGAATAGTGGTCCTCGCAAGAGTGAAGACAACCAGCCCGTCGAGCTGGCTGACCTTGAGAAATGTCGACTCTCCCGGAACATACTGGATAAGCACTGTACAGCACACTGGTTTGAAGAATATATCCAAGGTAGGCACGACCTTCTTTCAGCAAGTCGAGTGCTTGACTTTTGTTCAGGTGCATTTGTAAGGTACCTTATTGGGGAGGATAATGGTCCTGTATACCGGATATGTGAGATATCAAGTGCGTGTCTTTTCACACCGCTTTATATATCCGTGGATGGTTGAGGGTGCCAATGTCTAAAAGATCTTGCTGTGAATCTGGTTAAGCCGTACAAAATCAATGATCGGACCGTGAACCAGGCGTTTGAGCTCAAGCATGGAAAGAGCGTCAAAGTATTTATGATGGACAAGGTGTCGAACGGGCCATTTACGGATGTGAGTTTCGAAAGGCGGAGTGGAGGAGATACTGACTTTGTCATAGAAAGAGTTTGATCGGTACAAAAACACGTTACAAGTAGAAGGACTGAAACTACCTACGAAGAGGCAACTAGAAAGGAAAGTATTGCAGATGGAGAAATTGATCACTCAACCCGTCACAGAGGTCAGTTTACTGCATACTTGTCTTTGGATTCGCTTTATCAAGGTGCAGAGTGACATTAACGCCATGCTGGCGCGCAAGTCCCAGTTACCAAGGAGTAAATCTGCTGCTCTGCTTACCATGGAACGGTCAAAACTAAATCAAGCCCGTACCCTTGCCCATCGGAGGATGGACTTTGCCGAAGTGACTGAGATCGACAAGAAACTAGCGGAACTGAATGCTAATGCGGATGTGAGCGTCATGCAGGCGGCCGCTGTGGAAGAAGAGGATAAGCTAGCCAAGGTGAATGAGCGAAACCGGAAAGCCAATCTTGAAGCGGTAAGACGTGCCGAGCTGGCCGAAGCTGAGCGGAAGCGGAAGGAACGCAAGCTAGCTGCGATGCAGGGCAGCGAGGCCGGGAGTGCGATGCTACAGGATCCCAGTGCGAGGCTGAGGACGGTTCCGCGTGTGTTTGCGGCCGTGACGCCTGCTGGGTCGATACCTGGTTCGCCAATTCCGGGTGGGACGCCGACGCTGGGTCCTACGACGACGCTTAAGCATGACTTGCCACGGCAGTTGTCGCCTCTTCCGGGGCCGGCGCTTTCTGGAAAGGCAGCGAGTGGGCCCAAGCCTGCGTTCATTGATGTGGAGGTGGACTTGGGTGACTTTTAGTTTAGATAAGATAAGATAATAATGTAAACCAAATCGGGTATTTGTGCGGATTTGGCCGAGTTGCGACTAGCCGCATGCCAGACTCGCCCCTCAGTGATCCATCCAGTTCTCTCTCACCGCCTCCGTTAACCCATCTCATGCTTAACAACCCCTACAACGAGCTCGGGGATTCTGATTCTGAACTTTCTGCTCTAACTGAGGACGAGGGAGACGCCGACGAGGCGGGTAAGAATCTGCTATCTGCTCAGGCCGCCCGGAAGGACGACCTCCATCCACCAGGGACTTCCAAGGGTTCCTCTGTATCCGCCGCCCTGGTGACGGCCGCGCGCAAGGCCAAAACCGATGCCACTTCGAGTGCCAGTTCAAGTGGGGTCAAAGCCGCGGGAAAAAACACTTCTTCCGGGAGGAGGAAACGGAACAGTATTGTCCCTGCCCCAATGTGGGGATGGGCCGGCGTGAAGAGCGCGCCGGGTGTTCATGGTGCAGGTAATGGCGGGAATGGGCGACATGGTAATGGGAGTGGAAACTCGAGTGCGAGTGCAAGCGCGAGTGCAAGTGCAAGTGGTGGGAACCATGCTTCGTCGACGCATTCGGGTGGTGGCGGAAGCGTAGTTGAG
>QFEO01000068.1:0-13155 GCA_003316615.1 Amanita pseudoporphyria
AGTGCGACTTTCCTCATCGGTGTGTACCCTCAGAAGGTCGTTCTCGGTGGAGGGCCGAGGGCATCGAGCTAATGCTGTTACTGTCGCTGGTGACGCTGTCAGCCACTGTTGTAAGCGCTTTCAGAGAGTATATGTATTACCATTAGCAGTCTCTGAATCCTTGACGTGTGAAACACCAGAAGGAATGCTGGGGCGCGAGCCCATGGTAGAGCTTGAGTTTACTCGACCAACTTCTGTGGCTTTAACAGGGGAACTCATACTTGCACTCGGCGAGAGACTATACTGGGACCGGGACACGTATAGTTCGTAAGTGGAATTTAGTTTGGAGAGCGAATGTGTGGCGTCATTCGTTGAGTTTATATTTGTGTAGACACTCTTGGCGAATGGAGAAGGTTGATTACTTGAATCGCAAGATTTTGTGGCTTCTAGAAGCCGAAGTGTCAGTAAAGGGTAGCATGTGTACACATTTGGCAACAAGAGGGAGATAGACTTACGTTCCGGGGCATGATCGTGATCACAAAGGAAGTTGTGGACGTACTGCGAATAGGCAAGAATGGTAAAAAAGCTGGAAATCACAAGTAGGACTATTTGTGCTGTTTTGAGCGTCCAAGTTTGGTCTTGCGTGGAGAGGATAGAGCAGAGGTCGAATATAGAAGAAAAAAGGAACAGGAATTGGGAGCTAAACAACAACGCTGGTAGCTTTGATGGATATGGCTTGCTCGTTGCAAGATTATTGGTCGGGATAGTCGTACCTTCAAGGTCGACTTCGTAGAAATTATCTTCTGGACTTTGTGGCGATTTTTCGATTCTAATCACTGTACGGGAGACATCTATCGTCGCAGACGAGATAGACGGTGAGGGCGATGGGAACGGAATTAATGATGTGGATCTCGTTAAGCCACGCGAGTCGTCGGATACGTTCAAGGGAATTTGGCTAGAATTATAATGGTGGCGTCCTCCGGACGAGATCCTCTTGGGTGGAAATATTAAACACGAGACCAGCGGGAAAGATACAAGCGAAAATAAGGCTAAAAGAGCGGGCGAGATCGCAGGCGGGACCGTATGATGTACAGGGAGTAGCGTCGAAAGAAAGGACAATAAGGTTGCTGCATATATGCGCGTCATTGGGGCATGATGGACATTAGTGGTTGATGCTTACCGCTTGACAGGAGAAATACTAGTGCATTAACGTACAGGCGATAAGATGACAGGGAATATATAATATACACGACCGATGATTCCACTGCGGCGTGTTAGAATGTTTTAGATAGACAACAGAACGCCCACATATAAAGACATAGAGTGTCTCGACGATTGCCTCAGCCTTTGGCAAGGCGGCGAGACCTAAAGCGGTAGCGAGAACGGCGAGAGCTGCAACCAGAGTCAATACTAGCTGTGCGAGTAGCGGGCCTGCGGGACGGTGAAGAGGATTAGGTTGCAGGGTGAGGGCGAGGAGAAAGAGGGGAACGAGGAGGAAGAGGGCAGATGATATCGCACGGAGGCTAGGCGATGGCATGAGGCAAGCGAGAAGAGCGAAAGGAGGCGAGCTATAACGAAGAGGGTGGCGAGGAAGAGCAGTGGGCTAGTGCATATAGGCAAGAAACATCCCAGGCGCAGATCGCGGCCCCAGGAAGTCTCATTTCCCTAATATGCCGCTGCTGGTCACCCGAGACTCCGCTGTGCTGCCCCGACCAGACACACACGTAGATCATAACCACGACAACAGGGTCAGAGCAGGCTCGCCACTTTCTTGATAGGCTGAGGTGGCTGAGGTGGCTGCAGTGGCTGCACGGGATTTATCGCTCCGGATCCCCCACACATCAGCAGAATTAAGGGTCTGTGATACGGTATGCTGGTCAGATGTAAATTGCCAAGGCATTGGACTCAAGGCCTAGAAGAGAACCGCGCAGCCTAGTACCGGGGGCTGGGTGGGTCTGCAGTGTTTGGTTGTGTTTGGGCGTGGGGGGTTATATGTTGCGGTGCCACGTCAGCAACTCTTTTCTTCAGGACGTCCACGTAGTCTCCGCAGCATCCCCTTCTTCTACAAATAATTCCGTTCCTTTCTAATGACCGACATGTCCCAGTCAAACGCTTACGTCGACCCTGCTGCCCTCTCCTTCCCCTCCCCATCCTCCGAACCAGAGCCTGGCCCATCTCGGAAACGTGCTCGGACAGACATGTCTGCTGACGAGCGCAAGGAAGCCCGTGCTCATCGCAACCGTATCGCCGCCCAAAACTCTAGGGACCGCCGGAAAGCACAGTTTACTTACCTTGAGCGCCGAGTCGCCGAGCTTGAGGAAGAAAATAGGCAACTTCGTGCTGGTATGGGTCTCACCCCTAACGTTACCCTTTCAACACCCTCGCGGCTGGCCGAAGAAGAGAAGGAACGTGAGCGTCAATGTGCTCAAGAACGTGAAAATGAAGAACTGAAGGAGCGCATTCGCACACTTGAGAAGGGCTGGGATGCCGTCGTGAAGGCTCTCGCTACTCAAGGTTTCCCTTCCATAGTTACCCCATCACACACAGCAACGGTTACTCCCTCGGAATCATCAACTCGCAGCTCTTCACCTGCGGAATCAATACCCTCTACTGGTCCTACACTCGTGGCTCCCATCAAATCAGAACCGTCTCCTCTACCTGATACCACTTTCCCACTCTCACCTGCTCCATCCAATACGTCTCTTGACTTTGATTCGTCCTCCTCTCCTGTCTTCTCCGTCCCTACTGAGCTGCCCTCAAGCCCATCTCTACCAAATATCAAGACCGGGTCGGCACTTGCGCACGATTCCACTCGCCATCTGGCACGGATGGCGACCAGTGAGGATTCCTCATTGGCCCTGCAGCGGGTGGTCTCGCCTCATTGTCGCTCCCTCTATGTCTTGATGCCTTTGGCTCGCAAACTCAGTCTCATTCGGGCACAGGCTCTATCGACGAGCCTCACGCCGCGGTCGACGAAGCAGCCATGGAGAGCTTGCTCCGTGAAATCCTTGCGACCTCACCATCTGACGAGCCGCACGGCTTGCCCTCTGTGGACGCTCCCGCCCCTCAAAAGACATTCGCGTCGTCGACGCCCACCTCGGCGGAAGTAACTATGCTTCCGGCGGAGGGGGTGGTCAAATTCGATGTAGACGACGCTGGTGAGAGATCGGGGCCAATGACAGGGGTTGAACAGCTTGAAGTGCTCGAGAATACTTGGATGAATAACGTCGAGATGCATAGGATGCTCGAGTCGGTCTTTCCTACGATGTCATCGCTCTCAGGGGAAGAAGGAACCCTACCTGAACTGGAGCTCGGATGGGAACTCGACTCGTTCACGAACAACACAGGCCTCGTTGGTATCAACGCATTCTAAAAAGCCGACTTCGAATCTCTTTGGACTTTTTTCGACATTCATCTTCTGCAATATTATGTATCAGGGTATCTCTTGTCTCCGTTTAATCTCGTCATTTGTTCTTTATGGCCCCGCATCTACCCTATTTATTGCCTACATCTCCTCGTCCCCTATCTAATACGCTGAACGCCACTCATTCATTCACGGCACTCATTCTTGACATGTCGACGATGGCCGGGATCGCTTTTCGTCTCGCAATCACCAGGATCTTTTGGTCGGATGGAAGTTGAGGGAAGAAGGAAGGAAGGATCTAATGCAGCCCTGTTGTTTCCGCAACGCCAGCAACTCTTATGCCGTGCACCGCTCCCCTGCGGGGTAGAGCGCCGCTGCGGCGTGCTTGTTTGATGGATTCGTCTGTGGGATAATAGTTGAGCGCTTGGGTTTGTGTACTTGTGGATTCTCTTGATCTTCTGCATCTGTTTTACTGAACTTTGGAGGTTACGGTGTATAGAGATGGAAAGCTTCTACATTGTTGATTAGTTTAGGATTAGTGTTTAGAAAGAATGAAGTGGTTAAGAATAATCTGTGTGAAATTGAAATAGTCTAAGGTTGAAGCCAACCTTGTGCTAACCCCACTAATGGCTAAAAAGGACAAAGATCCAACACCGAATCCCGCCAGTATCCCGAACAAGGACATTCTCCAGAGACTCAACTTTCTGTATCAAGCTAGCGCCTATCTAACGAACCTATCCCAAGATGTCCCCTCTACTTCGTCGCGTACAGATCCGAATCGCACAAGAGCGACGTCAACATCAACGTCAACGTCAGAGCCAGGAACCTCCGATACGCATCAAGCGCGTCACAATGACAAAAAGAACTCCAAAGAGGAAAGAAAGACCAACCGACGCCGGATAAGAACGATCGATGACCTCGCTAGGGCGTACGTCCATACGATGACAACCGTCGGGAAGAAGACGACCGTGAAGATGTGCGTATGTGTAGCATTTTTTGTACCTAAATTGGACGATGATGCTTAGGGATCCTTCTATCAAACGCACGTTATGCAAGGCGTGTCATAGTATTTTGATACCAGGTGTGAGTGTCCGGATCCGGGTGGAACGTGAGTGTGTTTTTGATTTTTTGTAGTGTGTTGGGCTAAGAATGGTTAGGATCGACGAGTCATAAGTATGCGATAGCGCTTAATTGTGTGAGGTGTGGGTATACGAGGAATGTGCCTGCACCGGAGAGGAAGGGATGGGACGGACGCGGGCGCTGGGATGTGGACAATGATGTGGAGGAATTAGAGACAGCCGAAGGCGGAGAAGAAGAGGGAAAACCGCGTCACGTTGTGGCCGCCCGGGACGGGAAAGAGGAAGAGGAAAAAGAAGAGAAAAATAAACAGAAGAAGAAGGGAAAGAAAAGACGTGTGTATCCACCGTTATGTCTTTCTGCAAGACGAGATGCGGGACATGTCGTGTTCCGGGGAAACGAGAGGGTGGATGTGAGTATGGACGAGGTGAGGGAGATCGGGGATGGGGTTTTTGCTGTCTAGAATCGGAGTAGATTTTATAGGAGGTAAGTCGGACAGGTTGGGCTTTTGCTTTACTTAAATAATATGTGGATGTAGCCACGCAAAATCCATCA
This sequence comes from Amanita pseudoporphyria, assembly GCA_003316615.1. NCBI lineage: Eukaryota > Fungi > Basidiomycota > Agaricomycetes > Agaricales > Amanitaceae > Amanita > Amanita pseudoporphyria. The sequence goes on from QFEO01000068.1 coordinate 4,976, forward strand.
TGCTCGCACTTCCGAGGAACCAATACCCTCCCCCGACTTGCCACACGATCAAAAACTGGTTGCCGGATCTTGTATGCCACGATGGTGGCGTTGGCGTGCTTGGGCGCTGGGACGATCTCGAATCTGATATGTTTTTGGAATCGTATCGAAAGCGGCTTTCTACCTGGCCTCTGCAATCTGTCACTACCTGTTCCGATCTACGAATGACAAAAGCAAGAGTCAACTGTTTTGACCAAGAATGCCGACTTTCTGGCGCTTACTGGAAAGCTATTTATTGTGCAATCTGCGATCCCCCCGTTTGGCATACTCCAGATGCCCCTTGAACCAATTGCCCCGTACTGATCGTTAATCATTATTACCTTGCGCAATAGCATGGCATCCAAGCGATCGACCGATACCAGCGTCCTGTGTTGCATCAAGCCGTTCAGTCCAGAGTTTTTTCACCGCTGAAAATGACTAGTATCTTTTCCTTTCACTGACGATAAGTATTACTTGGTAGAAACACAATTATATGATTGCCGTGTCAGTCGTGTGAACCTAAACTTCATCTTATAGGAGCGGGAACACAGACGAGGCCGATGATCCTTGGCAACATGATATCAAAAAATCATTTACACAGCAACCCGGAGATTCGATTCGATTAGGAAACTATTAAGATCAGATGTAACGATCATATGAAAGGATTATCACTATAGGACACTATTGGCTTACACCTATGGAAAAGCGGTCGAGACGGGAACCTTTTTGACATTATGTACCCAGATGAGACCTTGGAAACTGACGAGATGAATGGACAGAGAAGAATTGGGCAAGGGGGGGCCGAGCCGATGCCTTGTCTTGTAAACAAGAACCGTTGGCCGCGTTTTTCGGCTGTGCAACCGTTGATACGAATTAGTGCGTAAGAAATGTGGGTCTAGTAGCACACATATGCTGTAAGAATCCAAGGAATAAATTTCGTATGGCTAGTCACGCGGGCCTATGACCGAATCAATCAAGAGTGCATTAGAATAGTATCGGACGATGCCACTGGACCAAAAAATATCCTGGCGACTTTCTTCCTTTATGAAAACCCTGGGCCATGGTTTTAAACTCATGTTTGACGTAACCCCCACAGCAACCTTTGCATCAGCTACTAGTAATAGTATTTATCTTCAAAGGCCCCACGTCGAAACTTCCACAGGAAATGAATACGTGTTTGCCTTCATTTGGATATCATTATTGTGAGGACTGAGATGGTAACGAACCATTAAGTAAATGAACCAACTTGTCTATGTTTCATCTTTCACAGTTGAATGAGTGAAACACTATTCCTTCTGAGTTATAATGAAAAAAAGGCACAAGGGAGGCATAATAATACTCCCCTCTCCGAAGTTGATCGCAAATTGGGTCCGAGGGATACGGGGAACATGAGGAAGGGATCCTGGTTAGAATTCGGCATCTTCTTTTTAAGCACACGTAAAAACTCATCAGGGAGCTCACAGAGAGTAAGCGATAACTCATATAACTAGGATTGGATATGCGTCGTGCCTCGGGAGCGGACTGCTGCTATTGTTATTACTATGCGTCCGAGGGCTCGGTGTTATATATCTTTTTCATAAGACCATACATAGTCACTAGTCAATACTATTGGGTACCTTGTACTGTGGAGCACATGGTGCATGAAGTCTATAAGTGTAAAAGTGACAGCCTGGGAACAGTTGTCATATACACATGATGTATGAAACATTATGTAAAGTTATTTTTCACGCACCAGAAAGTAAGCGAAAAGACTCAAGGCTCTCTTCAACCGACGTCGATCTGGACTGTTGTTGTTTCAAAAAGTAAGGATCTGCGCGAATATCATCCCTCCACCAGTTCCATAGCGACTTCAAAATTAGGTGAGAAAATCCACACCCGCCCTAGTAGTCGATTACGCACTAAAGTTGTTCCTCCTTCCCGATGCTGTAAGTATTGTGTTTACAGCACCACCGTCCGCAGCCATTTTTATTTTGCTGTATTTGTCAAACCAAGAAAGTACTAGCGCACTTGGAGCCTCGTGGAGCGTCGGAAAATAGGAAACGCCATATTTCTGGTCCCGAGAGTATGTACTCGCGAGTCAAATGCCGGCTTCAGGATCACCGGAAAAGTAGTAGTAGTTACATCTGGCGGGCAGCAGCGGGCCGTATTCAACGGGCCGTATATTCTGATTAGTACTGCTGGGCTGGCCGGTAGTGCGGGCCTCGCTACTTTGATTGATTGTCCGATTACCTTTCTGCTTAATTGTCAGGCTGTATGGCAAAGCTATGGATCGTCCTGGCCTGAACGACGCTCATGCAGAGCTGGTGGGCAGACGGTGGTAAAATGCTGCTAGCCTTGCGGTTGATAAGACGATCCGAGCCGGACTTGGATCGCAATCGCCATTTAAGAAGCGTAAGTTTACATAACTCAGTCGCTGGTTATCTACAGCTCGTCGAGTCGATAATTAAGAGGTGGCTCGAGCAGACCATTATGGAACTATAGAAGAACAAACGGTTCTATATATGTTTGCATTCGCAAATGAACGTGGACTTGTGTTAATTCAGTGTGGGTTATTCCTGGAAAAAAAAACAAGGGTGCCCGATTTACCGTAGCCGGATATTAGGCGAGTTGGTTCGTCGGTTCATACTGCAGACGCGTCGCGAAATGGTTTATATGTGTAGGTAAATGCAGTTAAGCGTTTCTTCGATTGACACGTGTAGGGAGAGTACATCTGAGAGAGCCAACAGATACAACTGAAAGTTTAATAAAATAGAAAGGCCGAGCCATGTATGCGTCTAAAGCTCCATTTTGTCATCGTCATCGTCCTCGTCGTCGTGTGCTAAGCCGGCTTTCTCATGAGCCTCACGGGAGGTGTAATCAACGCGTACCCCACGCGTGCGCCTCGACTTGATAACAGAGGGATCTATTTCCGCCAAGTTGTCCTATATGCGCTTGATAAACATTTGCAAAGACACGAAAAGAAAGACATGCTTACATCGTCGTCTTCATCGTCCTCGTCCTCGTCCTCGTCACCGTCCTCATCTTCATCGTCCTCGTCATCTTCATCTTCGTCTTCATCTTCATTCTCGTGTTTTTCCCCGTCCACAGGCTCCTCTTTGCCTTTACCTTTGCCTTTGCTTATTGCTTGCGCTGGTTCGTCTGGCTTGGAAGCACTGCGATACTACTCAACAGGAAGGTTACGTGTTACGTAGTCAACCAACATACGCTGAATCAGTGACGTTGCTAGACATGGTTGAAAGGGATGGCGGGTTGTTTGTGGTTGTTGATGCGTGACGGCGGTGATAAAATGGTCGCAATGGACTGCGGGCGCTGAGGAGCGGCTAGTCGGCGTTTTCCACGCGCTGCCCCAGGTCACAGGTGCCTCGGTTCGTGCCAGTCCATCAGGAGAGTCATCAACCTTGTCCAGATGCGTTGTTTGATGCGATCAACGAGCTCGGCACTTGGGAATTTCAATGCCTTTAGACCTTGCCTTGTCCGCTATCTCTTGCCCTCATTCGACTTTTCTCTCTCCTCCTCCTCCTCCTCCTCCCCATGGATTGTTCTCGCCAAGGGCGCTCAGACGCCTTCTCCGAGTCTAGCTCAAGCAACCATCGCTCCTCCATCTTGCCGTCGGTCAAGTTTCCCTCGCTATGGAAACTGGATATTTCAGAAGGAGCACTGCACCATGGGAAGTCCCCTCTTCTTTCCCTCCGGTTTACTTCGTCTTCCTTTCTCCACACTGCCGTGGAAGATGAGGCAAGGGATTGCTTGTACACGATACGAACGGCTGGCAACACAACCACGGTCATGAGGTCTGATCCCTGGGAGGGCATGACAAAAACCGCGGACATTCGATGGCCAGAATATTCGACCGAACTTGTCAAGGGTAAAGGAAAGAAGTCGGACGGAGTGCAGGTCCAAATGAGAGGCAATCGATGGGTAGATTGCGAACAGTTCCTCAAGACTGGCTCTGGCTCAAGGTGCGTAGGGTCAAGTAGTTTTGAGAGTAAAAACTGACGAAAAGGCAATAATTTTAGTGCACCCCGCAAGTTCTCCATTCCTAATTATCCACAGAGTGTGAAGTGGAGACTAGTTGGCTGTTCTTATTGGGTACGTCTGACATCATCACTACTACATCACTTGACATTCTCACATGTAATTTACCAGTGCACAACTCCATCCGTAAAAGGTCCCGTGGCCATCCTTGATCCCCCGATAGCCTCGGTACCTGCCCAACTACAAATCCTCGAAACGCTTCACGACAAGCATGATCCTCGACCCATGTTGGATCACCACGGGGTATCCATTCTTCTACTTGACTACATCCTCGTCACGTCTATACTGCTCGTGACGGACCCTCAAGAGTGGACGTTCCCAATGAGGCCGGAAGGGATTAATATAACCCCTTCCCCCGATGCCTCGAGCTCGATTGAATTGCCCGGGCCGATGACGATTGCATCGTCTCAGTGGCGGAAGATCGTGTACGGTGAACCGATATTTCCCATGCGCCGAGTCCGATCCACCATAAGCTCTGATCCCTCGTCTCCGATCTCCGATGCCGTCCCCCCAACACCCACCTCACCCGAAACGCTCGCAAAAGTCGTACATGGAACGTCCTTGTCGTCGTCGCGTCATAATCTCAACTCGACATCCGAGTCATATCAAATCAGTGAAGGCATTATCTCATCTCCGGAGTCTAGCAGACCTGCGAGTCCAGCTATGGAGTCTGTTTTCTTCGCGGATACGAATGCCGCAGCTCCTTCACATACTTACCTAGACCCTACATTCTACCATGGCGATACAGTACGACCCGCACGTCCAGAACAGTCTCATATAGTTCCCTCACACTCAGCTCGGAGCACTCCATCACGATTTCCATTAGAACTAGATTATCAAACCAGGTCGGGGACGCCAGTCTCACGACCCCATTCCACGCCGCCTCAAACACAAAGCGAAGAACCGCCAGTCCAACCTCCCCCCCTCCCAGCAGCTCCATCCACATCACAATCACAATCTATCCGGAGACCTTCTTTTCCCCCGACACCAGTACAAAAGAGCCCGAGACCACTTCCACGACCGCCTAGTACCGGTGGTGGAAATTCGCGTGGGGCCCGACACGTACGCAGTCAACAAAGTCTACGGAGCAACCCACTATCACCCGAAAAACGGCGGGGCTCGTACAACCAACGAGCGCTCCCCTCTCCGCCGCCTCTACCTCCACTAAGCTCACTCCACGCTCACGCTCACAGATTAGGACCCGTCGTAGATGGTGGTGGTGGTGGTGGTGGACATGGTCATGATAATATCCATTCCCAGTCCTATCCTGACAGCCATCCGCATGTCAATCCGACCCATTTTGTTGATCTGCATCCTGCCGCAGACCAGCCTCTACTACATCATCATGCGCCTAACCACAACAACCGTGTGCCTAACTACCATCGTCACCCCCAAAAGACCCCTGATCAGAATGGTCTCGACGCGAGTTGGATGGGCGCTCGTCGGCTTCCGGACGATGACGACGACGATGATGATGATGTTGATGTTGCTATATCTACGACTTATGACGACGTTCCGCCGCCTGCGTATAGTTCGATTAATTTCAATGAATGAACTTTGTTGCAGCTGAATTCGCCGTTTTAGTCTATAATTGTCTACTTTCCGTGCGTTTACCACATGTTTTTTTCTTTTTTCTTTTTTTGTGCTCTTCGCTGCATCACAACATCCTTTAGTGCAATATCCTTTTTTTTTTTTACTCTATTCCCTCGCTTTTTTTTTTGGTTTAACGATTATGTATCCTAGACGCTGGTTGTTGCGGCGTATCAATGTAGTAATTCCCGAAATCTGTCAAATAGAACGCATTCAAACGATGGCTATCGGTTTATGTTTCATCAGACGTTGACGTTGAGGCCGCGGCGTCCTCTTTTGTCACCGCTGAATTCCGACAACTTGGGCTTGCTGCTAAAGGTTATGTATCCTAGATGTCAGTGTTGCGGCGTATCAGTGTAGTAATTCCCGAAATCTGTCGAATAGAATGCATTCAAACGATGGATATTCGATGGCTAATCGGTGTTGAGGCCACGGCGTCCTCTTTTGTCACCGAATCTGCCGTCAAATCCATCATCACGACAATGCTAGTCCTTTGAGCCTGGAGTTGGAGGAGCCTTTCAACCAGAGTTACCGTTTATAACGACAAGAGGCTAATCACCAAGAAACCAAACGTGCAGAAGCTAGCGTCACGCTACGAATCAACTAATTTGTTCCTAATCTATTACATTTCGGATTGCGTTATGAAGTCTCCTACGCTCGTCATGTTTATTTAAAAATTAATATATCCATTTAGAAAAAAAAAAGTCGGTAAATCCTCCGTCCCCTGACTCTCCGGAACATTAATAATACCAAAAGTACGTGATCCATCACTAGCATTGATGATGTATTTGTTTTTTTAACATGCAGGCTCGCTAGAAGGGTGAACGCGTAAAAAAACGGAGCGCCGCGCGCTTTCGATTTTTTTTTTAGATCCCGCTCAGATATCGAGCCCACTTTCTTTTCAAATTAATGTCCCATTTTAAAGTAGTAGTAGTACGTTCACCAGCGCTTGAGCCGCAGCGGCTGACAGGTCAATGACTTATGATTGGCGTGTGGAGATCTGTCAAGGCCCCATTTGATATTCCCGGCGATTAGTAGATGCGATTCACCGGACGCAGCGGTTCGCTAACCGCCGGTATTGAAACAGCGCGGCATGCAAGCCATGCTTACCAGTAAACCGAGCGGATCACCCGAATCGGAGGGTTTATCATTTGAATGTCCAGTTCGTACTACAAAGTAGTTAGGGCCGGAATTCTGGCCACGGCTAACCACTTTGACGTTTAATTGCCCCATCCTCGCGACCGGTTTAGGTCGGGACCGTGCACGACACGTCAGATTGGTTTCCAATGGGACAAAAATAAATATCGATAAATTCTCACCCTAGTAAGGCTCTGGCGCGTATTTGATACTGTTGAACGTTCGTTCAGTGGAACAGCAGCATCAACAAGGCATAGAAAACGTCGATATACATGCGAACGCACGTGTGCAATTGTATTCCGAGTCGGCTTTCTATTGAAGAAGCAGTCTCCGTTCCGGAGCTGCACCCAGGACGACCTGCAGGCTCGGCAACGTAACATCGCCTCGGAGTGGAGGGAGGTTAAATCACGGCAGGTGGAGTAGGATATGTAACTAATAGGTAAAATAAAAGGGGCGGGGAAAGTAAACGGGAGCACCGCTCCGGTCGTGGTTGGCTGGCATATGGTTGTCTGAGTATCCGGCCCGGGCCCACGACATTCCTGTAATAGGCATGCTTACCTGTCTGCTCGTAACTCAGTTCTAAAAACCCACAGCAGCTTCCCATTGTTGGTCATGGTTCTTGATATCGCAGATATGGGTCGAAGGAACGACGAAATTTTTTCCGGGTTCGGAGCACATATTATTCGACAACACATTGAAGATGCTGAAGCTGAATCAAACCCATCCTAAGGATCTTCGGCCAATGATATCCCGCCTTGTTCTACCTGGAGACGAATAGCACTCAACACAGGTTATCTTTCGTCTCTTGTTGTCCCGTGCACTGTGTGAGATCTGGCTTTCGCGAGCTGGCAACTATTCAATGAACGTATCGCATTTAGCCTTAACATGTCACCCCAGAAACCCTCTCTCTCTTTCTTCAAAGAACTAGCTGCACCTTTCTAGCCCGGAAAAGTATTATTCATAACGGACAGTTTGAATCTGTCTGTGCTCTGTTCACATTCTAACCAAAAATGCTCTAATCGAAAAAGCCAACGCTTTCATTGCCTTGGTGGCAATGGCGTTGCCTAGGGATACCTGGGACACCGGTATCCCGCTCAGAATGTTTGACGGTACTATCACTATGAGACTTGTTGTCTATGGTATGTCGCAACCAGTCCCACAGGGGATGATCGCTCTACCTCCAGGCATCATCTCTATATCAAGTATAGATGTCATACCACTGTTTCACAAACGGACAAGGAGGCAGTGATTATGGCAACTCCGGACATTCACTACGAATATGGAACATTGACGGGTCGTTGTATGACCGACCTTCGGGACAACCACAATAGCAGTGTCTAAATTCAGGACACTTCGTTGCTAGCGCTCAGTACTACAAGCCGGATGACGCTGGGAGGTAT
>QFEO01000070.1:0-13398 GCA_003316615.1 Amanita pseudoporphyria
TACCCATTACAGCTACCACTTGTCATGCATCAATCGGGAATTTGTAGAACAATACCAAATTCCAACCTGACAACTTCCACACCCAGTACCAGTGTTCAATGCAGACGGATCCCTAAATTGAGATGGATATCTCAAGGACATGTGTCAACTCAAAGTAACCATAGGAAGACACGAAGAAATACTGGAGTTCACAGTTTCTAGCCTAGGAAAATCAGATCTATTCCTAGGACACGAATGGCTAAATAGGCATAACCCAAGTATTAACTGGGATAAAGGTGAAGTAGAATTTAATCGATGTCCAACGGAATGCTGGAACAGGAATGTATATCAGGAACTGGAGGATTCACTGGAGGAGATAGAACCAATGGAACCTGGAGATCGTATATTGGCAATACACTTTGGTGCGGAGGAATTTGCGAGTTGTATGATGGAGAAAGAATATAACTGTGTTTTCACAAAATCGGCGATGGATATAGCAATAGAAAATCACAAGGATCGGTCCATGGAAGAAGCGGTTCCCAAGCACTACTTAAAATACAAAAAGGTATTTGAGAAGACGTCATTCAACGAAATGCCCCCAAGAAGGCCATGGGATCACGCAATAGAATTAATACTGGGATCAAAACCACTAGATTGTAAAATCTATCCATTGAACCAACCAGAACAGGAAGCATTAGAAGAATTCCTGAAGGAAAACCTAGATACAGGACAAATTAGACCAAGCAAATCACCCATGGCTTCTCCATTCTTTTTTGTCAAAAAGAAGGATGGGAGACTAAGACCTGTACAGGACTACAGAAAACTTAATGACATGACGATCAAAAACCAATACCTGCTACTGATCATAGGAGAATTAATAGACAAACTAAGTGGTGCCAGATATTTCTCGAAAATGGACGTACAATGGGGGTATAACAACATCCGTATCAAGGAAGGAGACAAATGGAAGGCTGCCTTCAGAATGAACAGAGGGTTATTTGAGCCACTAGTCATGTTTTTCAGCTTAACAAATTCACCAGCCACATTTCAAACAATGATGAATGACTTGTTCAGAGAAGAAATAGCTCAAGGATGGGTTGTTATCTACATGGACGATATCCTTGTATTCTCTAGAATGGAGGAGGAACATAGACAACAAGTAGGACAAGTCCTGGAAAAACTTGGTCAAAACCAGCTATCCCTAAAACCCGACAAGTGCTTCTTCGATCAAGACCACATAGAATTCCTAGGACTTATCATCAGCCATAACTCGATACGAATGGATCCCGCTAAAGTTAAAGCAATACTAGAATGGCCAACCCCTTGAACAAAAAGAGAGCTACAACAATTCTTAGGGTTCACTAACTTCTATTGACGATTTGTAGAAGGATTCGCAAAGCTCACCAAAGCGCTCACTATTCTAACTGGAAAGGTAGACTGGGAATGGGGTGTCAGCCAGGAACTCGCTTTCAATAGGCTTAAAGAACAAATTCAAAAAGAAGTGGTGTTACTTATCCCAGATTACGACAAGCCGTACTGAGTAGAGACCAATGCATCAGACTACGCAATAGGAGCTATACTGTCTCAGGAAAATGATCAAGGAATATGGCAACTGGTAGCATTTATATCCAGGAGCTTGAACGACGCTGAGCGAAATTATGAAATATACAATAAGGAGATGCTTGCAGTAATGCACACGTTCTATGAGTGGTCCCAATACCTGAAAGGATCCCGACACACAGTTGAAGTCCTAACAGATCATCAAAACCTCACTTATTTCCGTAAACCCCAAAACCTGAATCATTGACAAGTGTGATGGATATTGGACCTACAGGAGTATGACTTTGTCATCAAACATTGACCTGGGAAGTCAAACAGCAAGGCTGATCTCCTCTCAAGATGAGTGGACCATAAGGGGGGGGAGAACAACAATGAAAACGTCATTTTGTTCAAAGATGACCTATTCACAAGCCATGTCAGTAACAGGTTAATGGACGACGATAGAGCCATTGAAGAAATTATAAATGATATAAGAGAGGTTGATAGAGGAATGTGGGATTTACAGGTTCTCGAAGCCATCAGAAACAAGCAAGACAGATGGAGACTCGATGGAACAACAGTACTATTCAAAGAGCAAATATACATACCCAAAGTCACTTGCCTCAGAGAAGAAATCATGGCCATACATCATTCATGGGGACATCCAGGAGTAGCCAAATCACTAGAACTTGTAACTAGAGGATTTTGGTGGCCCAAATTAAAGGAGGATTTAGACGCATATGTCAAAGGATGTAGAACGTGTCAAATAGCAAAACCGGATAGACAACCAAGAGCCGCTCTGCTAAATCCAAATGAAATTCCTGACGAACCATGGGAAGTAATATCAATGGATTTGATAGGACTGCTGCCGAATTCTAAAGGACATGACATGATATTCGTAGTGGTCGATTGGCTTACTAAGATGTCCTACTTCCTACCAACACACAGAGCCTTAATGTCACAAGGAGTAGCAGCACTATTCAGGGATCACATTTTCAGGAGCCATGGTATACCAAGAAAAATAATAAGCAACCGAGGACCGCAGTTCGTATTGAACTTCATGACTGAATTCTATCGAATGCTAGGCATACAAGGGAACCCTTCAACAGTGTATCACCCACAGACAGATGGACAAACAGAACGAGTCAACCAAGAAGTTAAAACATTCCTCACAATGTTCGTAGACCATAAAAAGGTCGATTGGGCAGAGTGGTTACCCATAGTGCAATTCTGCTATAATGACAGACAACAATCAGCTACTGGTTATTCTCCATTCTGGATGAATTATGGATTTCACCCACGAAAAGGACTACCAACACAAGGACAATGACGATCGCCATTTGTAACCCAATTCTTCAAAGAAATGATGGACACTAGGGAAAAGGTGTCCAAAGCATTGGATAAGGTGGCTATAGCCATGAAAAAACAGTACAACAAACATATGCGACCGTCCAGAGAATACAAACCAGGGGATAAGGTTTTCCTCAGTACTGAAAACTTACCATCCACGGCCAAGATCAAGAAGTTTGATGACAAGTTTGCTGGTCCCTTTGAAGTAGTAGAAAAGGTTAACACGGGGTCATACCGTTTGAAGATCCCCATGTCCTGGAAGGTTTATAATGTGTTTAATGAATGATTGCTGAAACTGTACCATGAACCACAGTTTCCCCATCAAAGAGAGAAAGAAGCAACGCAGATAGAGGAAATCTCTAGAGAACAAGAAACCACTGGAGAGTACAAGGTTAAGTCTATTCTAGACAGTTGAGTCAGCAGCAAGGGACATGGATGACTAGAATATTTAGTCGAATGGAAAGGATACCCCTTGGAGGATGCCACCTGGGAACCAGTGTCGAACTTAAAAAATGCAGAAACCCTAGTGAAAGAGTTTCATAAGCGCAAACCCACCGCTCCTCAACAATTGGACATATCTGCAGAGGATTTCTGACGCTACGAAAATCATACAGAACCAAAGGTGCCTAAGAAGCTTTTTGGCTGGGAGGATGGCAAATTCGAACCTGACTACCTCGTGAACCTCGAGCATAAATGGCAAAAATGGAAAGGAACTCCCTTGTTAGAGAAAGGCTGCACTGGTGTGTATAAGGAGTTTCGACACCCAACAAAGCTAGTTCTCAAACAAAACCCGGATGGAACTATATGGGATAACAAGAAACCGTTGTCGTTGCATACAAAACATTCTCGAGGACAAGAACCTTGGAGGGAGGGTGATGTTACAAATTCGAGTGATTTCTATGGACTTAACAATGGACCATACTCAAATCCCCACTATGGCAGTTGGTCACGGTTAGTGACTCATGAATTTGGATGAGGTTTGATGCCATTTACTTCTACTTACATTTCTTTACCTATGGCTATGCAACATGCGACTCCCACATGGTAGCATTTGTATACGTTTACTTTACCCTGTACCTCTAGTATATAAGTGTAGTAGTTAGAAGGCGATCCCCACTTTCGTGGTTGTCTCTGCACTATCATCATCTTCACTTTCCCTTGAGTAGGGTTTGCAGCCAGAGACTCTGTGTGAGCCTGGGGGTGACTTGCGCCTTCTGACACATATGTCATAGCTCATATGTCTAATGTGGATAGACAATTCCTTGCCATGTGTCCAATTTTTCCACATTTATAGCAGTGCATGGGTGGTCAGCAGTTCTTGTCTATATCCATTGGCACTCCTTGTCCTCCTTGTATTCCTGGATTAGGGTTACCTTGTGCCTTGGGCTGATAACTATTCATTGGTCATGACTGTGGTTGGAAACAATTTTGATTTCCTTGGTGGGGTTGCAGCTGGTTGTTATTATTTGCAGGTAGCTTACAGTGGGTCAAAAAACTGCCCCAATGTTTGTGTGTTTTGGGAAGGTTGGCATGGTGTGAGGTAATGACATCAGCAAGAAATCTGAAATAATTACATGGTATACTCTGACATGATGGCTACCTGTCAATAAAAAAATCATGTGATTCTGATCAAAATTGATTTCATAACAAATAAAATAAAATAATCAATCATTGGGGCAGTTTTTTGACCCTGGAACAATCCTTTAATTTTGGATGCTACACACCAATACAAGGCAAGGGTGGGTTATGTAAACCATACATAATGTTATGTGACCTTATTTGCATCAGTTTGGCATGTTAAACTTGATCCATTCATCTTCTTGACTCCTCACCACCACTTTCTGTTGAAAGACACTCTTCACTTCAATTCTCATTACCAGATATAAACTGGGACTGCTCAGGGGAAGGGTACTATTGTTAGTATCAGTCATGAATTGGAGGGGGATAGGGAAAGTCATCCTGGTGGTCATCCTTCTAAGCTTTTTTCTTGTGATAGTCATCAATTATGTGTCAAATTAGCTGTACAAAACTTGACAATGCTGTACAGGCTACCCAATTCATAAATTCCACCATCTACACTCAAGTCTCATCATTGGTAACAACCCAATACCCTGAAAACTGGACTGTTGAGGACTGGAAGAGGATGTTGTAGGCTAATGAGATGGAATTCAATAGGATTGGGTCAGATGGAAAGGTGTTTGTGTCAAAAAAATGAAGGGAACCCATATCAGATTGAACCACCACACCAACTGTCCAGCATGGAGGTGAATAACCTGATGGTTTGGGAACATATAGGTTGGCATGAGGTAGAGGTACAAGGGAAGATGGATACTGAGCAGTATTGTGAGGTTTTGATGGAGTGGGTGGAGGAGAGCCTTGAAACTTTGGAAATGGCTGAGAATAAGTGGTAATTCCAACAGGATAACAACCCAAAATACACCTTCAGAAAGGGTCACCAATAGCTTTCTGATAGCAATATCACTCACCCAAAGTGGCCTCCCCAATCCCCTGGCCCAAATCCCCTTGAATGCTTCCCAAGACCAAATTCCAACATTATGACACACCACCAACATGAGTGCATGAATATGGGAGAGGATGGAAAAGGAATGGATTGAAATACCATCATGGACATGCAAATTACTAATGCAAAGGATTCCTAGAGGAATACAGGCAGTTTAAAGGTACAGGGGGGTCATACAAAGTGTTAGATCATAAAATGATAGAGGGTCAAAAAACTGCCCCAATGATTGATTATTTTATTTTATTTGTTATGAAATCAACTTTGATCAGAATCACATGATTTATTTATTGACAGGTAGCCATCATGTGAGAGTATACTATGTAATTATTTCAGATTTCTTGCTGATGCCATTATCTCACACCATGCCAATCTTCCCAAAACACACAAACATTGGGGCAGTTTTTTGACCCACTGTAGGTTGTTGTGTATGTGAGGTGTTTGGTGGCTTTGCATTCCTGCTTCCTCCCTGTGTTCCTCTTCCCACTCTCTGCTTATAATATACCTCCTCTGCTTTAGCCTGTCTCCATTGTTTGTCTAGCCTTTGTGACACTTGTACCCAATCTTCATAAGTAGCTGGAACTGCATCCATCTCTAGGATTTGTCACCATAATCCAAAGTTTAGTCCTTCTTTGTACATTTCTCATAGTGTGACTCTATCCATTCCTGAATTCATGGCATAGGTTTGGAACTCCTGTGTATAAGCTTGGGTGTCACATTGTCCTTGCTGTATAACTTTTAACCTATTAATTGCCATGGTTTGCTTGTCCCTATCTCTGAATTGGGCTCTTAACTGGTAGAATAGATCAGATACCATTCTGGGGAAGGTATGATCTCCTCACTCTTGGGACTTCATTAAGTTGTCCCTCCATTGTACTGCCAATATTCCTGTTATGTAGGATAGTACCCAGGACACCTTTTCTTCTTCTGTTGTGTTCCTTAGTTTGAGTGTGATAAACAACCAGCATGCTATAATAAAGGATTCCAATTTTTCCTGGCTTCTGTTGTAAGGTTCTGGCTTAGCTGTGTTGATTTTTCCAGTAGATGCTTCTCCCAGCTTGAATGTTGGGGCATTGTGGTTGGTCATTCCAAAATTGTATGTTACCAGCAGTATGGGTACCTGTGGTTGTGGTGCGTACACTGACTGAGGATGCTGCGAGTTGAATATTTCATTAATTTGATGTTGCATCTGTTGCATTGCCTGCTGTTGTTCCAAAATGGTCTGCATGAGGTTCTGCAAGTTTGGGGTCAGTGCTTGTGGAATGGCCTGTGCTCCCATTCCATTATTGGGCCCTACCAGTGGTGGTGATGGGGTTATTGGATATGGTAACTGATCTTGTTCTGGTTGTTGTGCCATGTGGAACAGTGGTGGTTGTTATGAACGGTCACTATGGTCACGTATCACATGATTTCCTATGTACATATGTTTACCTTGTTCTATCTTCTTACTCATCGTTCCGGACTGTTCTATGGATGACTCAGATAGACTATTATTAGCCCTTTGTAAAACGTATATAAACCCCAATGAAAGACTAAGGGAACTCAGTCGAGTTCTCTTAGGGTTTCCCTCAGTTAACTTAGTATCGTCACGATACGACTCTCCTTTACCTCCGTTCTACTCTCTCTCTTAGTCCTTTACCTCCGTTCTACTCTCTCTCTTAGTCCTTCACGGACTTAAGCTATTCTACCTAAGTTCTTACTTAGACTCTCAGCGTTGTGTCACATGGCCTGAGGTGGTCTTAACAGTAGAACTCGACTCCCCCATATCTGTGCTGTCAGCTGTCGTCACGACACCAAAGGCTGAATAAAGGAACACCACCATATCAGCTGTCACCCCGAGCACAGAAACTACACCAACCTCACAACCATCAATCCAGGAGGAGCCACACGTATTTGGACCCCCACCTGTACAGATAGCTACACAGCACCCGCTCACCCTCAACCCTAATAATCTCTTTAACTCCGACACGGAGCTTATTGGAGAACCTCTACCTGTATATTCACCACCACCACCATTGTTCCACATGGCACAGAATCAACAACCACAAATTCCTCAGGACCAGAACAAAGGAGGAGAAGATCAGTTGCCGTACCCTCTTACGCCATCACCACCACCAGCAGGGCCAGGCAATGGTATGGGAGCACAGGCAGTACCACCGGCGCAAACACCTAACCTGCAGAATTTAATGCAAACCATACTGGAGCAGCAGCAGGTGATGCAGCAGATGCAGCACCAAATAAACGAGATCTTCAATTCTCAGCATCTGCAATCAGTATATGCGCCTCAGCCGCAGGTTCCCATTACCAACTATGACTTTGGAATGACTAGTCACAATGCACCGACCTTTGGACTAGAAACAGTATCGAAAGCTAAGATAGATGCCGCTAAACCAGAGCCATATGACGGAAGCCACGACAAACTAGAGTCCTTCATTATAGCGTGTCAGCTGTTCATAACGCTAAAGCTAAGGGACACTACCGAAGCAGAGAAGGTTTCATGGGTACTATCATATGTCACCGGTGTAAATTCGGTATTATGGAGAGACAACCTAATGAAGGAACAAGAACGAGGTAGCTGAACATTCCCAAGGACAGTAACCAATCTATTCTACCAATTACGAGCCCAGTTTGGGGATAGGGATGAACAAGTTACTGCTATCAACAAACTAAAAGTAATTCAGCAAGGGCAAAGAGACGCCCAGGTGTACAGCCAAGATTTTAAAAACTATGCCATAAACTTGGGAATGGATCAAGTCGCATTAAGGGAAATGTATAAGGAAGGACTTAACTTCGGACTCAGATGAAGGATACTGGAAATGGATGCAGTACCAGCAACTTATGAAGATTGGGTACAAATGGCAGAAAGGCTGGATAGACAATGGAGACAAGCGAAAGCCGAAGAAGCCTATTACAAGCAAAGAGCCAACCGAGGGTCATCCAGTACTCAGAAAACCACAAATCCTTCTAATACGCAACAACCGAAGCTACCTGCAGCGAACACCTCTCAATCGCGCCCAAGCCAAGCCACAAACAATAACCATCCTTGGCAATGCCCTAACAACCCAACCCAAACTCGTCCACAAGGGAACCCAAATCCAGGAATACAGGGAGGATGAGGAGTGCCCATGGATATAGACCGTAACCGATGACCACTGATGCGATGTTACAAGTGTGGAAAAATTGGCCACATGGCTCGTAATTGTTTATCCACCCTGGATGTGCGTGCCATGACCTACGATGAAATGAAGGAACATTTCAATAAGCCTAACGAAGACGAACAGGCAAAGGAGCAGGGAAAAGAGGAAGAGAGTCAGCCAAGCCTCAACTGAACTCTCACAACAGGTATTCGGACTTGGACATAGAAACAGTTATAGATTCAGATAGTGAGACAGTAGTCTCCTCGTCAGAGGCATCCTTTGGGGATTGCAACCTAAAGTGCGGTCACACGAGAACCCAAGTGACGCTTAATTCCTCTAAAAAACAAAATAAAAAATTATTGTCTACCGAAACACCGAGGCACTTCATCCAAGCGTTAGGGGCAGCAGGGGAAGTAACAATGAATGTTGTCATAGAAATGCCAGACACTCATCGGCAAATCAAAACAACAGCCCTATTAGATTCGCAGGCGACTGGAATGTTTGTGGATCCCTGGTGGGTCAACAAACACGGGATCCGAACAAGAAAACTAGAAAAAGCTATACCAGTCCGAAACGTAGACGGAACCCTGAATAAAGGAGGAAGCATACAACAAGAAGTGGATGTGATCATGCACTATCAAGGGCACCACGAACTAGCCACGTTTGAAGTCTGCGACTTAGGAAAAACCGAAATGATTATAGGATCAACCTGGTTACACCAGCACAATCCAGAAGTAAATTGGATAACCGGAGAAGTCAAACTAGAATGATGTCCTAGATCATGTGGATTTAGGAAAAAGGAATTTACAAAACAGAAGCAAATCGAGTGGAGGAAAGCCCAAAGATGGGAATTAATGAAGTACCTATACAAAAAAGAAAGAGAGGCAGACTTCGCCTTTTGGTTAGAAGAAAAAAGGGAGGAAGATAAGGATTTGACATGGATCAAGGACATGAAACATCCTAGACATTACCATAACGACAAATACCCCTTTGTCCCTCTTAACTATATCAACGAGGATCTGCCACGAACGAACCTGAGGCAAGGAAATCAAGGAAGCATTGCCAAAATGAAACGATGGATAGGAGCGGCAGACATAAGTACAGTGCCATCACTGTTTCATCAATACCTATCGGTATTCGAGAAACAGGCATCTGAACGAATGCCCACTAGGAAACCTTGGGATCATGCCATAGAACTTAAAGAAGGATTTACGCCAAAAAAAGGGAAAGTGTATCCATTATCACCCGATGAGCAACACGAGGTACAGGAGTTCCTGGCAGATCAATTAAAGAAGGGATATATTCGACCCTCTAAATCCCCGCAAACATCACCAGTATTCTTCATTGCAAAGAAAGATGGGAAGAAACGTATGGTTCAGGATTACTGACACATAAATGAAGGAACCATCAAAAACAACTATCCGTTACCACTAATATCCGAATTAGTTGACAAAGCCGGCAAGGCCAAGGTGTTCACCAAAATGGATCTACAATGGGGATATAACAATGTACGCATCAAAGAAGGTGATGAATGGAAGGCCGCCTTTACAACTTTCCAAGGAGCCTACGAGCCCCTTGTAATGTATTTTGGATTGACGAACTCCCCAGCAACTTTCCAAACTATGATGAATGACCTGTTCAAAGACCTCATAGATACCGGAAAAGTGATCATCTATATTGACGATATATTGGTGTTTACGGACACAGAAGAAGGACATGACGATATCGTAATGGAAGTATTAAGAAGACTCAAGGAAAACGATCTATTCCTCAAACCCGAAAAATGTGAATGGAAAGTAAAGGAGGTAGAGTTTCTGGGTGTAATTTTGGGCCCAAATGGAATTCGTATGGATCCGAAAAAGGTTGACACTATCCTAAGCTGGCCGGTTCCCCAGTCGGTCAAAGACGTTCAGCACTTTATGGGACTGGCCAACTATTATCGAAGGTTCATCGAGGGGTTTGCTAAAATTGCTACAGCCTTACACGCTCTGGTTAAAAAAGATAAACCATGGCAGTGGACGACAGAGGCCAATCTTGCTTTTCAAACACTTAAACATCACTTCACTAATGCACCCCTTTTGGTCACTCCCGATGAACGACATCACCTCAGAATCAAATCAGATGCATCAGATTACGCAACAGGCGGGATCCTATCTATGGTGTGCAACAACAGAAAGTGGCGCCCGGCGGCGTTCTTGTCAAAAGCTCTTAATGAAACTGAACAAAACTATGATGTTCATGATAAAGAGATGTTAGGGATCATACGATGTTTGGAGGCATGGCGACATCACCTGGAAGGGACACCGTTGCAATTCACCATTTGGACGGACCATAAAAATCTGGAATACTTTATGAAGGCCAAAAAGCTTAATCGTCGACAAGCACGGTGGGCCCTTTATTTATCCCAATTCGATTTTAAGTTGGAACACAAAGCGGGAGTTACCATGACCAAGGCAGACACTCTGTCCAGGAGGCCAGATCTTAAAGAGGGGATGGAGCTGGACAATAAGGACGTGGTCCTGTTAAAACCCGAATTTTTCAAAATTGTGGCATTAAGACAAGGACACTTGTTAATAACCGGAGAAGAACAGGAAATTTTAGCCCAAATCCGACGCAATACCACATGGGACGAACCGGTACAAAAGGCGGTAAATGCAATGAAGGCGGCAGGAATAAGGAAAACAGACGATCATGAATGGGAAATAGAACAAGGCCTTATACTAAAATTTGGAAAGGTCTATGTTCCCGACAAAGACACGTTACGAACAAGGCTAATAACGCTTCATCATGATACGCCAATTGCGGGTCACCCAGGACAATGGAAGACCACCGAACTAGTGACAAGGAACTATTGGTGGCCAGGAATCACAGTGGACATTAAAAAATACGTCCAAGCATGTGACAAATGTCAAAGGATGAAAACGCATCCAGAACCACCAGCAGGAAAATTAAGACCGAATGAAGCCCCCAGTCAGCCGTGGACCCACTTAACCATGGACTTCATAGTGAAATTACCCCTGTCAAAAGGAAACGACGCGATTCTGGTAGTATGCGATCGGCTCACTAAAATGACACACTTTATCGCAACAACTGAGGCAATGTCTGCCATAGGATTGGCTACGCTATTTAGAGACCATGTATGGAAACATCATGGATTACCAGAATCTATAATATCGGATAGGGGACCCCAGTTCGCAGCCACAATGACGAAGGAACTCAATAAATTGCTGGGAATACAGACAAAACTATCTACCGCGTATCACCCTCAAACAGACGGGCAAACAGAAAGAATGAATCAAGATCTGGAAAAGTATTTACACATGTATGTGGATCAGAGACAGGAGGATTGGGCCGAATGGCTAGCAACAGCGGAATTCGCTTATAATAACCAAATCCATGTGGCAACAAAACACTCCCCCTTTTTTAGTAATATAGGCCGACACCCCCGGATGGGAATAGAAGTTAGAAGGGAAGGAAAGCACCCAGCTGCGCAGGAGTTTGCCGAAACAATGAATCAGATACACGAGGAAGCGAGAGCAGCTCTCACACAGTCACAGGAACTGATGAAACGAAACACGGATAAACACCGGAAGGACACGCCGGAATACAAGGAAGGTGACAAAGTCTGGTTATCAACCCGAAATATCCAGTTGAGGGATCGACCAACACGCAAATTGGCTGAAAGATGGATTGGGCCCTATCCAGTAAAAAGGATAGTTTCGGAAAACACCATTGAACTAGATCTGCCATTTAGCCAGAATATTCACCTGGTGGTTAATGTGTCACAAGTGCATCCATACGTAAAACCTACAAGAGGCCAAAAGGTAGCTCCTCCTCCCCCAATTGAAATACAAGGAGAAAAGGAATATGAAGTAGAGGAAGTGGAAAACTCCCAATTACGACGCGGAAAACTGGAGTATCTAGTGCGATGGAAAGGGTATTCCGAGGATCATAACACATGGGAACCTGCAGGAAACCTGGCACATGCCAAAAATAAAGTGAAGGTGTTCCATCAGAAGTATCCAACAGCGATCAGATACATCCAAGCAACGGAAATGAAGGAGATCCCCTTTAGGCCATATGAAAATTACACAGACCCCGAAATGTGGGAAAAAAGGTGGATTCGATGGAAGGGTAAAGGGTTAATGACAGATGTAGAGCTGCGCGAAGTAGCCCATGAGGATGAAGCATGGCCAAGTCAAAAAGTAGAAGGCCACCTGCTGGACATTCCATAAAAATGCCCCATCTGATGAGGACCAGACACTCTACAACCCCCCTACTTGCCTCCTCCCTTCATCGACCTGAAGAAGGCAATCTTATTGACCTGGTTCGTCAACGGCAGAAATCACAGCACATTCGCCTACAGATGCTCGACCCACGGCGGAAAAGAAAACTTCCAACACCCGATTCCCCTAAACGACCCCACTCGCCTAACGATGAATTCGATCCAAACGACATCATAATGCCTACCCCTTCTTCCTCTCGCATCCTGCCCCCGGTAATGAACTGCGGAACTATGGAATGCATGATGGATGTGCACCAGGCAATTTCGGGCCTACTCCATCACCAATCTTTTGTCACCCTCAACGTCGCGTCCCAACCACCTGTGCCGATGACCCAGCAGGAGATGAATTGCTGGACCCGCGAATACGAAATGCATCAAACGTTCCTGAACGTTTGTCAAACCTTACTCGACAATGTCAAGGATAACGTAAAACTGCTAAACAATTTAAAGCATGGTGGGCCCATCCCTTCTTTCCTAATGGCAGATGGACCCCAGAATTATGTTGATGACGAAGTCCATGCACAGGCGGCCGGTTGGACCATTTAAACACAGGAGTCCTGAGTACAACTATAAACTCCTCACCGCCCCTC
>QFEO01000071.1:0-11607 GCA_003316615.1 Amanita pseudoporphyria
ATAATCCGTTTGCCCCACCTGCGGCTTCCATACCACCCCCACCTCCTCCAGCACCCGCAGGGTCGGCCACGAATATACCCAACGAATTTGGGGAGAAGGTCAAAGCAGCTGCAGCAATTGCGGCAAAACTGGGTGCATTGGCAAAGTTGGATGCAGCTTCGTCATCCACGTCAACTCCGACACCGCCCCCACCCGAGGAGAAGAGGTATAGTGGAGATGTGCACTTGATTCACAGCACCAACTCACATTTTGACGCTATAGCAGATCAGACCCGCAAGGGTTTGCTGCACGACTTATGGCAAAATGGGGACACAAAGAAGGCCAAGGCTTGGGAACAGACGGTTCTGGAATAGTCAACGCGCTCACGGTCGAGCAAGTATCTCAGGCCAAAGGAAGCAAAGCCAAGAATAGTTCTACACCTGGCCCCACAGGCTTGAAGATGATGGGCAAGATTGTGAATAACAATGAGGATGCGAGAGCTAGAGAGGACAAACAACGCTTTGGTGAACCAAGTCGAGTTGTTGTCCTAACCAACATGGTTGGTCCTGAAGACGTCGACGATGAAGGCTTACGGGAGGAGATTGGTAAGTATTGCCAGTATACTCATGAAGAGGGTATACTGACCATCACCAAGGCGATGAATGCTCAAAAAACGGCACTGTTGAGCGTGTTGTTGTGCATCTTGTCCAACCCCCGACGCCGAACCCTGAGGATGCTGTTCGCATTTTCGTACTATTTGCTGGACCAGTAGGTGCTTGGAAGACTGTTCGTGAACTGGATGGGAGATATTTCGGCGGACGAGCTGTGAGAGCAAAGTATTTCCCCGAACCTCTGTTTATTCAATATGATTTGGATGCGCCGTTGTCTTGATTACACCTTTTTTGTATATATTTACTTTGCCTACTTTTACTGTAAGACCTGGGAGATATATATAGCGTGGTGCTATCCAAGTATCCCAACACATTCCCTCTTCTACACATCCATAACAAAGCACGGCTTTAGTACACACGCTTGAAGGGTGGCACGGGCTTGCATTCGTTCTCATCGAGAGTAGTGCTAATAACGTTGCGGTACTTGAGGTCAACCTTGGGTGATGTCACGTCATGCTGGAATGATAATGTGTGCTTCATCCAGTTGGGATCGTCTCTCTGCGATGCACATGTTGATGAGCAAACACGAAAAGAATTATCGTTATCATTACCTCTGGATAATCTTCACGAGCATGAGCACCACGCGACTCCTTACGAGCCCCCGCCGCCGTGATTGTTTGGACAGCACATTGCAACAAATTGCGCAGCTCCAATGTTTCAATGAGATCCCTAAGAGCTGGGATTAGCATCGAGAGACAAAAGGTAAGAGGAGATACTTGCGAGTTCCAAATCATACTTCTATCCTTGATTCCAACGTCCTTGAATTTGTTGTAAATAGCACTAACCCGCTGAACACCTTCATCTAGAGATTCTTGAGTCCTAAAGACAGCAGCATCCGACTGCATGGCCTTTTGAAGTTCAAGCCGAAGCTTGGCAGTAGGTTCAGGTCCATCCGCCTTCCTGTTTATAGTTAGCATAACGTATCATGGTCATACAAACACCAGAAACCTGATCGTATCCAAGAATTCAATGCTCTCTAAACCTGCATTCTCAGGAATGGACTTGTGAGGCTTGCCAGGTTCCAAAGTATCCCGGACGTGGTGGGCACATGCACGACCAAATACGACAATGTCAAGAAGCGAATTAGCACCGAGGCGATTCGCACCGTGAACGGATACGCATGCAGCTTCGCCAGCCGCATATAGTCCAGGGACCGTCTTGTCGTTACCGTTCTCATCAATAGTAAGGACCTCGCCAGTATACTTAGTTGGTATTCCACCCACTGCTGCACTTAAGCGGACAAATGGTAACGTCACGATGGACACGTACTGTTATAATGGACGGTAGGCAAGACAGGGATAGGCTCCTTGGTGACATCAACACCACAGAAAATAGCGGCCGTCTCGGAGATACCAGGCAGCCTCTCCTGAAGTACTTCAGGAGGGAGATGGCTAAGTTGCAAATAAAGGTGGTCTTTCTCAGGTCCCACACCGCGACCTTCACGGACTTCGATGGTCATACTACGAGATACGACATCGCGAGATGCAAGATCCTTCGCAGTAGGCGCATATCGTTCCATGAACCGTTCACCCTCAGAGTTCAACAGGTAGCCGCCCTCTCCTCGAGAACCTGTAAATGACAGGTCAAAAAGCGTGTCAACTTGCGGTAGGTGGAATGACCTTCTGTGATCAAGCAACCAGCGCCATAAATCCCTGTTGGGTGGAATTGCACGAACTCTAAATCTTGAAGAGGTAAACCGGCACGAGCAACCATTGCGTTTCCATCTCCTGTGCAAGTGTGTGCACTGGTGCAACTGAAGTAGGCACGGCCATAGCCGCCCGTGGCAAGGATTGTCTTGTGGGAACGGAAACGATGCAGAGTCCCGTCTTCCATATTAACCGCAATAACACCAACACATTCGCCGTCTTGCATGATCAAGTCCAGGGCGAAGTATTCAACGAAGAAATTCGTGTTATGGCGCAAAGATTGACCATAGAGAGTGTGAAGAAGTGCATGACCAGTACGATCTGCAGCAGCAGCACAACGATATGCCTGTCCACCTTTACCATACTTCAACGATTGACCACCGAAAGCGCGCTGGTAAATCTTTCCCTCCTTTGTTCGGGAGAAGGGAACACCATAATGCTCAAGCTATAAACATTGTCTCAGCTTGATTTAATAGATACCAGACACGCATACCTCAATGACCGTGTTCGGTGCCTCCCGACACATATAATGGATGGCGTCTTGGTCACCAAGCCAGTCGGAGCCCTTGACCTATGAAGAGTGTTACAAAGACGCCTGCATTGAAGCAATGATCACTCACGGTGTCGTACATGTGCCACCGCCAGTCGTCTTCTGTCATGTTCTAAATCTTGGTAAGTCCATACGATGTAACACAAGAAAGAAGACATACACCGAGTGCCGCATTGATACCGCCCTACACCCAAAGATGTCACTGCAAATTTATAAACGGATTGAGAGTAGGAGTTACCTGCGCTGCAACGGTGTGACTCCTAGTCGGAAAGAGCTTGGTAATGCAGGCGGTCTTGAAGCCGGCTTCAGCCAGACCAAAAGCAGCTCTTAGGCCCGCCCCACCGGCACCACTTAATCAAACATGAGATTGACGCAGTGAGATGAGTGAGATGAACTTACACGACGATTGCGTCGTACTCATGTTCGATGAGAGGGTACGCTCCAGACGACTTGACTTCCTGGGCCTTAACGGGGCTAGTGGCAAAGATACTTGCGCGCGGCGCTGAGTGGTGGAAAGCGCGACGCTGGAGCGAGAGAGGACGTCGGAGGCGAATTGTGAGCATTGCAGTACAAACGAGTGTCAACGCATACAGTAACGGTCTCTCCCGGCTAAAGTCCCGTGATTTCCGGCCCGGCTCTGGTCACACCCAGCGGGTCCCCCGAGACCGGTGTCCTCCGTCGAGCCGCCTCTGCCCGAGTCGGCGTCGGTGCGCGCATATTGATGCGTACCCGCGAGGACTTCGCCTCCGCCTCTGCCTCCCTCCTGCTCCGCTCTTCCTCCCCAAACAGTCTTTCATCCTCCAGCTCAGCTATATTTCCTATCAGCGCATCTCTCACATAGGCAAGCGACTCCAATGCCTCTCGCTTTTGTGTTCGCAGCCTCACCAAGTCCTGCGCATCACTCTCATCTCGCAACATCACGTCAACTACCCATCCTAGCGCTTCACCCAAACGTTTGTTATTTGACCTCAGCTGCGACACCTCCCGCTCAATCTCAAATCGTGTGCGTGGCTCCCAAGGCGGTCGTTCCAATGCAGACCGCTCCGTAGTCAGCGGGTAAGAAGGAGGTGGTGGCGAACGCGAAAAAGTGCCTGCAAGATCAGGCATGCTCTTCTGCGGACAAACGGTCAATAATTAATGTGATAACGACTCCCTGACATTACCCTCAATTCCGATACCGCATTCATGACAGTCTTGTTAATACCGCCCTCCAGTAATCCACGAGCAATCATCTCGGGAAGATTCGCAGAAGTCGGTTGCTGGTGTTGCTGCCTACCGATGGTGGCTGGAATAGACGCTGAAGCGGATTTGTTCCGCGGTATATGTGAAGGCCTGCCCGGAGGTCTATATCGTGTTGCGGGTATTTCGACAGGGATATCAAGCATTGACCGATTCTCCATCATAATTGTGGCACCTGTTGATGGTTTAGGTGTCAATTGCAATGTCAGGGCCTGTCTTATCAACAATGGTATATGGTATGATGCTTGTCCTTCAGGACTCGGATAATGCAACAATAAGGCTAGCTGGCCACTATAGTCAGCTTCTAGCACTGGAAGCCAAAAAAGTCAACTTGTCTATACCTTGAACAACTAATCTAAACGTACATCGACTGCGAACCCGGATGAGCATTGCAATACATATCCATGGTACAAGTTCAAATGTCGGATCAGAAGCAAACAGGCCATCCCAAAGCTTTAGGGCACTGGGCATGTCAAATTCGCGAGTGAACAGCAACCGCAACCATCGTCTGCACGATTTTTATGTGAAACAATGCACGAGCTCTGAGGTATTAAGACCTACATTCCGTAAAGTTGAGGTTCTATGCCTATTCGCTGCATATGACTCCATAATGGAGGGTCTACAGCCCTTAGTAGAGTCGTCTGAATGTCGTTACAAGTCTGGACTATTGGTGCAACGTATGGTTTTAACTGCGTCTGACCACGCGCAACGTCCAGATGAATATGAAAGGACAGGTCGGATGACCCATCTAATGGTTCACGCCACTCGTACCATCGAGACACGCCCTTCATAATGGTGCTAAATAAGGCCCAGGCATCCGCAGCTATCCACTTCTGCGAGCAGATCCGTTGAAAAGGCGTAGCACGTTCGTCTTCTGGACATGGCACAGAATCATACTCGACGACGTAATATAGTGGTGCAAGCAATTCGTGCATGCCTGACTAACGATTACTTCGTTACCACCCGAAACAAGATAACCAATCTCACCTTGTCTGTAGCCTATGGATGGTGTCATTGCCGAGTACAAAAAGAGTATGTTAGTTAGCTGTGCCTGAACGGAAGGTTCACGAAAGAAGGAGATTTCGGGAAATCTAAACCAATGATATTTTTTTAAAAAAAAGAGAAGCACGAGAATATACAACAGCCTTTGCGTACGTTCGTTCGACGTCTTGAGAAATAGTTCTCCGAAGTTCAACGGACTCAAACCACTGCCTCCAAGGATTCTAGACTGATCTTGAGTGATGTTTCCACAAAACTAGTAACCAATCCAAAGTCACCTCGTCGTGAAGACTCAGTGGGTTGTTTGTTTCCAGGTTGAAAACGCTTGCTGTCCTTTTTGGCAGGACATCCGACCCAGGAAGACGAAAGCTTTCTTCATAACTGTCGTCCGGGGCTTTCATATGCTCAAGTAACAGATCTACAAACTCCTTCCGGCGCTCTTGCAATGCATCCACCAACGCTACAGCGTCCACAGGCGCAGAGCGTAACGGCTCGTCGGACAGTAGGAAAATCTTGATAGGCAGCGCATGGTAAGTGAGATGTACACAGTTTAATCGATAGCGGAAAGACCTTCCAGGCTAGGCTCCGTCCAGGAACGCTCATGCCGTCGCCAGCGACAGGGTAAAGTTTATCCGTTAGTGCCGCATTCTTCAGCTTTTCTCTGTTATTCCCCGGATGTGTAAATTCCTGGAAGGCTTTGCTAAATATCACCACTAGCATTAGCACATCAGCATTCCATTGGTTAGTTCACGCCGACGAACTTGACTAGTTCTGCAGCAGACCTCGACGACGTCAGATCCATGCTTGCACGAGTGGGGTCGCAAGGGTCAGGTTCATCTATATATGTCCCACATATGGTACTGTTTGGTCAATGTAACTAGAAATACACTCGTAACGCAGTACTAATCTGAGACTCCGTGGGGCAATATGGGCATTTGACACGGCTGCATAGACTTATTCATTGTCCAGAATCCAGAATAAATTGTTCCCACTTACCCTCCATTCTTGCTGAGCTTCTGCAAGCTGTCTTTGGCTATAACGTGACCGCAAGTCATCATCATCGGCGGATTTTGTTCAGTCGCTTGCTCTTTCGATACCGGACAAGAAAATATTGAATGGTATCGATTCTCCGGAGGTAGCGGGATTTCAATCTATACGTCATGAACACGGGATATAAAAACAAGAAAGTAAGAGCAGTATCATACCGGGAGTTCGTCGCTTTGACTCCATTCACTCTTCCTTTCCCGCATCACTTTCCGTCCTTTCTCTATCCTAGCTAAAGCGCCCCCACCACCTATATCTCCTACAGCTCGGAGAGGCACTTGTCGACTCATCCCAAGATTTGCGCAATACTCTTTGGCAAACAATGGTTCTAAATCAGAGTGAAGTGATGGTGAAGCAAGGTCTGCATAAGGCGAATTTTGAAGTCTTGGGATCGGCAAATAAGCCACACAAGTCATCAAGCGCTTGAATTCGGCCTCGTGTTCACGGAAAAAGGGCCCAAGCGTCGCTTTCGCATACGAAATAGCAGACAATGGCTTTGGTGGATACGAGAAGAGGAGACGAATGTATTGTGAACGATGAAGGTAAAATTCCAGCGGCGAAGAACGCGATTGCAGGAAGGCACGGTTCTTTTCCGCCCATCTGACATGGCCTTAAGTCAAAGGGATAGTACAGTGCGGAGTGACCCACAAGAGAGCAGGACCCAAATCTTGATTCCTTATCGCTTTCAATATTCGATGTAGATCCATAAATCGAGAACGCAATTCAATGGGAATGTCTATAGATGATTCCTGTCACTGTACATGAGTGCTCCAAGCTGGTAATGTGCCCTCGCCAACCTTTAAGAACGTCTCCGCGGCTTCGAATTGCCCGGTTCGAAGAAAATGGAGGGCAATAGTTCTTTCTAGTGCAGCAACGCATTCCGACGAGGAAAAGAGGTTTGAATACGTTGGCATTGGGTTCGAGAATTTCTACCACGCTCTGAACTCTGGTCGAAAACGGATGCCATGCGGATGGCTTACCTTGTCCAGAGCTTTCCCTAGTCTGGACAACGACGAATACGTCTCTTTCTGTCGGTCATCTATCTCCCTCTTCTTAGCCTCGACCAAGCTTGCCAGTTGGATAAAGACTTGTTCATCCGCTCGCCCTGCAAGAACCTGAGATCTTGTTTCTTGGAGAGAGGAAAGAAGAGAGTCCAAGGACTCGGGGGGTGGATAGGATCTTCCTTTGCCAGACAGCTTTTCTATCTTGGCCACCTCTTTCAAGGCAGCATCCATGGCGGTCAGGCGCAACCGGGCCAGTCACGGCCGGCGTCACCGGAAATACCCGGTCCTCTTCATGCCTCGCTTTCTCCTGGGAGATGAGCTTGGCCACATCAAATCCCTGCGATATCCAGCCGATACAGTCTTGCTAAAAACTTTGCATAACCCTGACCAAGGTCCTGCCGCCGTACAAAGTTTGGCTGTGTCTGCTTCGAACGGCGCGCCAGCAGTTGTATGTGTCCTTCAATTCATTCTCCAGTTCTAAAGTGGCCTAAATCATGACCCATAAGCAAAGCTTACAGCAGCGTTTTCTAATGGTTCAACGTCAGCATTTCGCTTGCTCGAAAACGATACCCTCGAAGAGCTAGCTACTTGGAATGAGCCGCGGCTGAAGGAACAGCAAAAATTTGTTGGGCTTTCTACATCAACCAGGTGCGATTCATACTTTCTACCGCCAGTAACACAATATTGAAATCAGTTAGATCGGTTGTATCTTGTACATCCAATGGCGCTCTGAGGATGGTGACCTTACCACATGAAAATGCAGACATTTCATCACAGACAGCGACACTCCCTACTCGCCTATGTGATTGGAAGCTCTCCGTCGATGAAACAAAGTTTGCATATGGAGGTGATGAAGTGGAGTTATCTGTTTGGAGTACCGAACGGGCATTCCAACTGTCCAAGGAAATAGTTGAGCGCGAGGAAGAGCCGCGCAGTAAAAAGAGAAAGAGGAACGACAGCCTTTTCCCAGCAGAGATATGGAGAGCAAAAAATGTAAGCCGGGCTGTCAACGTCCAGCCTTTTATTCACGAGTTTTAGGTAGCCAACGACAGCTTGGGCCTCCGCCAGCCGGTTCGTTTTACGTCGCTGGTATATCTCGACTCGACGTCAAATACAACAGATTTGTTAGCTGGTACGGAGTTGGGAGATGCTCGTCGCTATGATACTAGAGCCAGTCGCCGCCCAGTGGCTGAATTTAAGGGAATCGGCAGACTCGGTGGAGTCAAAGTATTGCAAAAAGGCGCGAACGAAAAGTATTACCTCTCTCCCAATTCATTTATGCATACACTCATCAACGCAGTGAGGTGTTTATTGGCGATAATGGTTCCAGTTTGTTTTCTGTCGACCTCCGGAACGGAAAGATTGTATATGGGTATAAAGGTCTGCAAATTTGCGGACTGATATCCCTGAACGTCTTAACTTGAACCCAGGACTATCGGGATCTGTGAATTCAATAGCGACTACATCAAAATTCTTGGCAACAACTGCCCTAGATCGCTTCGTTCGTATCCACAGTGTCGAACCACCTCCCGAACTGGCCGGCCAACAACAGAATCAAAAAGGTCAAGTTCTTGAAAAAGTGTTCACTAAGAGCGTACCCACCTCGATTGTCTGGGACAAGCACTCGCCCGCTACACTTGGAAAGAGGGTCGAGCATGACGATGATGATGATATCTGGAGAAACATGCAGCATGTCGGTGATGAAGAGGAACGAAAATCATAATGTATTCATTACATTATGTCTATATTAATATACAAGAGAAAGAACTACAGGACAGAATTGCTCAGTGGCCTCCAATGGCACTCTTCCAAACATGGGCGTTTTCAAATCCATTCTTGCCCTCCTGAACTACGAGCAAAATCAGCATAGAAAACCTTCGGTGTCACCTTACTTACAGTCTTCCAGAGTATCGATGATCTCTTGCTTCGTTGTCATCACAAATGGGCCATGCTGAAAGATGGTCTGATTGAGCGGCTCTCCCGCAACAAGAATCAACTCCGTTCCCTTCTCAATGCTGGAGATCTTAACCCCGCTCTGGTCCTTTTCCGATGATAAGACAATGGTATGAAAGGCGTCATGAACGGGTAACAGATAGGAACCAATGGCTAGAGAACCCTTCAGAACTATAAAACAATCAATCAGCGTCCACGAGAGAACCAAGTGACGTACCGTAGATAAATGCCGTCCAACCAGACGCTACAAACTGTCAGCACGGATAATCAAGCCCGCCAGGGACAATTAACGCTCACGTATGTCCTGGAATATCGATGCTTTGTCTTGAAAGATGATGTGAAAGTACCAGCATCCACCAAGTGGTCTTACTGGCGACTCCGTTCCGTGACTTTTGCCGCTAATCACCTTAACCTTTACGGGGCCATCTGGGCCTTGAGGATAAGCCGTCGGAATCCTAGACAACAACGAAGGTTAAAACAGCCAAGGAGAAAGAACCGTTGCATCCTCACTGTTCCGGATTGAGCTCTTGGTATGAAGGCTCCTAGAGGAACGCACTTAGACCTTGAGCTGTGGGATAAAATGTACAAACATACAACCATCTTGTACTACAACGAAACCCAATCAGCGAGAACCTCTCTTAGGGATCTGTGGAACTTACTTTCTTGGGCAGATCAATCCACAACTGAAGACCTCGAGGTTCGGGAGCATTCTTTGCATGAACAGGCATTTCTGCATGAATAATGCCCCGCCCGGCACACATCCATTGGACACCCCCCGCTTCTACAACACAATAAGAAAAACACAGAAATATAAAACCAGGAAGGTATACTGATTGTTCCTTTGTGGCCAGCAGAGTCTTCATGCATGCTTGAGCTGGAATACCTCAGACTACAATTCAATCGCAACTGAAAACGCCATACCCCTCAAGCATATACGTGACCGTGGCCTGCCCTCTGTGGGGGTGATCAGGGAAACCCTTGGCGCAGGGTTAGTGAAGTCATAGATAGAGATCCTAGGCAACCTACTGCTCCCTTTGAGACGTGGAAGTGATCGAGCATCAAAAACGGAGAAAGGTTCCTGAGAGTCATGGATCCAATACTTCTGCGAACTAAAGCACCTGCCCCCTATTACAGACCGAAAAGATGAAGCAACCACAATTGAGAAGGAATCGGCTCACCTCTGGCGTTTCCTTGGCAAGGACACTTTTTGTTACAACGCGTGAAATAGACATTAAGATATGCGATGGAGTTCAAGACGTGAGGCCTGAGGCTTGGGACCAGCTTTTATACACCATGGTGAACGACTGGCTTGATCAGCCGGAAGCTTTTCGCGTCATTTCGAATTGCAAAGCCGGAATTGGAAATATCTTTATGTCATACATTTTACGTCAAGTCAGCATTACAATTTGTGTTTTATCTCCTTTCTCTTCAGACGTCCAAACTTCTCCGACGGCTTCCCACTCGCATGTCTCGCGGCTTGCGCTATGTTATGTATAAGAACACCCATAAAAGATTGATAGACCCTGGTGCATACCATAACTTTCCCTCAAATTGACGGCATCAAAGTTGTTCTTTTCATTCAAGCCTGCCTTGATCAACTTTTTCATTTCAATGACTGCTGTGATATCGAGATCGGCAAGTTCTTCAGCCACTTCCCTTCTTACCGCCTCGTGAAACGCCTCCGTTGTTTGTGCCGGGAAGATCTTGCTGAATGAACAAGTGATGTGAGTGCGGTACATTAGGTGCCCGTTGCAGCGACGAACTTGATGAAACCGCATTCTAGCAACTCCTGTGCGTCTTTTTTCTTCCCCCAGATGAGAACTTCATTGGCTTTTCCCAGGCCCACTATACCATATCACTGTGTAAATCACATGCGTATATATTCGGAGTTAGACTTACTTCTGTTGACGAAAGAGACGCTAGAGCCACCTTCAGCAACAGTGCCTGTCACGATTCGTTTTCCAACGTTTCTTTTTTTTTTTGACTGCACCTACCTATGAAAGTAAGTGGGACCGATAGCCATGCATTGGGCATGCTATAAATGAAGTCAAATTGGCCAAGTAGGGCTAATCCAATTATTTAAAAACATTATCATGGCGATGAATGCAGTGAATCACGTACCAGCAGCGATGCCTAGAAAACGACGGAATTAAGGAGGCTACTTTTTGTCGATAATATCTGATATACCTATTACAGGCCCATTTAACGCGGCAACAAGGATTTTTCGATGAGAGTATAGCTGAGATGCGGTAAATTCATAACTTTATCATGAGGACGACCGGCCGAAAGCACTAACCGCCTGATTGCAGTCCGTGGTACTGGGAGCGAGTGTCTCCAAAAATACTTTGCGCAAGCCCTCTGTGGCCCGATCCCGGAATTGCTTGACATCAGCACCTCTGATCATACATTCACAAGCCATTCGTCGTCTCTGTGAATAAAGGACCTTACACTGAAAACCAGGATCCCATAGCTATGTATATTTGACATTAAATGGAAGAGGGCAAGCGGCGCCGTAGGTACAT
>QFEO01000077.1:1465-17365 GCA_003316615.1 Amanita pseudoporphyria
AGATGCTCATAAGTTTTGAACCAATGTCTATGTGGGGTCATATGAGAAGAGGCCCCTGAGTCTGTGTTCCAATCAAAGCGATGATCAGCATAAGTTGCAAATGCATAATGAATAAGACTTGCATTTCCTGCTTTCTCAGTTGTCTCTGCCCCCTTTCCTTCCTCTGCCTTATTGGCACTAGGTCCAGCAGTGACCTTCTTTGGACAATTGTAAACAATATGCCCTTCTTCTCCACATAAGAAGCAGGTACGCTTTGGTCTGCTCCCTTGGCTATTATAGCCCCCTCTGCTTCCCCCTCTACCACCACGACAATTGAAAGGTGTTGCCCTGTTTGCCCTTTCACCCACATCTGCTCGACGCTGACGGTTCAGCTCCTCTGACTTGAAGCCTTGCAGGATGGCATTCTTGTCCAACTTCTCCATTAACAACAAATTGGAAGTCAAGTTAGAATAGCTCTCAGGTAGAGCACGAATCATTGCCATACACAGCAGTTCATCATCTAACTTCTCCAAACTGAAGTCCTTTGGGCGAAGATTTTTGATATTGGACATAGCCCTCTCCACCCTGGTTGCCACATCCAAGAGAGATTCATCATCAGCTTTGTGGATTGAGAATAGCTCATCATAGGCATTGAATCTTGCACCTGGCTTTTTGTGCAAGTGAGCCACTTCAAGCATCTCCCACATCTGCTTTGGGTCATCTTCATGGCCTCTGAAGTGAACTCTTTGGTCACTTTCTACAGCCAAGTAGATTTCTCCAGCAGCCTTCTCCACTTTCAATTCCCATTTGGCTAGCTCATCTTCCTTTGCAGGTTTAGATGACTTGCCAGACACCACACTCCAAAGTCCATTTCTCATGAGGAGAGCTTTCATCTCCCCACACCAGTCCTGGTAGTTCCCATTTGATAGAGGCTTTATCCTGATTGTTACAAATCCGAGCTTTTTCTATGGACTTAACGATGAGATATACTCAAATCCCCATTATGGAAGTTGGTCATGGCTTGTGACTCACAGCTACGGATGAGGTCTGTTCTCTTTGTCCTTCTATTTATCTTTGTTTAGTTCTCTGTTTACTTACATGGCTGTGCCAAGGCTATGCGACATGCATGCTACACATGCCTTCATTTACTTTCGTTTACTTTACTCTGTACCAGTAGTATATAAGTGGTGTAGTTAGAAGGCGATCCCCACTTTTGTGGTCATCTCTGCTCTATCATCATCTAGCTTTCCCTTGTGTAGGGTTAGTGGCCAGAGACTCTGTGTGAGCCTGGGGGTGACTTGTGCCTTCTGACATAACCACAAAAGTATTACTCTCGCTCTCACACATAACTCGCGACCGCTAGGCAGCCCCAATTCTACCTTTCGAGCCAGCGAGCTCCATAGTGTGTATCAAGGAGTGGTGTGCCGTGGGCTTGACATTCGCTGTCACCGTAGGCTGAAAACCTGGGCACACTATCACACAGAAGAAAACGTCCATTCGTAGGGCGTCAGAACCTCTTCAAGACTCTAAAATCGAAGACTAGTGCAGGGGTGCGACGGCGAAGTACCGTATTTTGACCCTGACTAGATCTGGTATACCACATGGGAAACGTGTGTTACCTGGCAAGCGAAGAGTCAACATCCTTCCTAGCTAGGAAGTGTCTTGCCGAAGAAGAGGATCCATTAGCTTAATTCCCTCACAAACCTGTGCAGTCAAGCTAACCCAATTTGGGAGTCTCCTGTTACAGTATACGAGTTCAGGACGTTATCTGTATGTACTTTTACTTTCTCCGTTTCTCTCCACGGAACCCCTCGGACTACATTCTTACTTATGATGTATTCATGACATCACCTCTACGTCACTTCCTTCCATCACATTCCATATGATATCATCGTTGATTCATACGCGTCATTGTGTACGCGTTCTTATGCTTCCTTTGTACTTATTACAATATGACTTCTCCAGTATATAAGGACCCCGAATGTAGTCTATAGAACCCTAAGTTCGACTTAGGTGAATACCGAGTTGATTAAACACCTTGACTTGTCTCGAAGGCTGATCATCGTATCACGCTGCATCTGATCATCCTCACACTCGCATACTTAGTCCTAGTACGCGAGCTCATTGAACTCTACATTTGGTACTCGGCGCTTGTTGACGCTGGACTTGTCGGTGACCCGCAAGTCCTTATTGTCCAAGTAGTACTAAGTGTCCTTCAATATAACATCTCCTGCAGTCTAGCACACAGCATCAGACATATGCACGTACATATACAAGTTGAAGGACCAACTATCACAACTATCACCACCGTCATGTCTAGAACAACTCCTCTGGTTGAGTCGACCTGGTTCAGGTTCAATTACCTGGTACCACATGTATCAATGACCCTTGGACAGGCTGTAGCCCTGTTTACATCAGAAATCGCGCCCAACGTTAGGGCATACAATGAGGAATCGGAGAGGCTGACCACCTCCCACCGCACTCACGCCGTTCAGCAGAGTGCCCATGTTAAAGCCTGGCACAAGTACCAGAAAGAATTAAAGGCGAAACATCGCCTAGAAAAACACTTGGCCGAGCTCGCGGAGCTCAAAGAAATCGACGAGGCCTGGGATCAGTGGATCGCCAAACGCTGCACTGCCAACGAGGCTGAAGTAGCCTCAACAGTTATCTCCAGGGTCCCTGTGACCAGATGACAACCTGCTATTCGCATCGAATACACAGGTGAAGAACGAACCGTGAAGGAAAGGTTCGTCGAAAGCTGTGAAGTCAGTCATTGCAAGTCTGACGCCGAGGGCAACAAGGCTCTCGCCACCACCATCCTCTTCACAGAGGAGTTCGATGAGGATGATGAAGAATTGGTCGAGGTAGAACACCTCGCATGTGATCATTGCGCAGGAATGTGCAAACAACAAGTTTGGGGTGGGCGCATTACGCACAGGGCATGTTATGTGCCCCAGGAAATCACGAGGAAGGAAAGGAGGCAGATTATTCACAAATCTGCAGAATTACAAGTCCTTGAGCAGATGCTCGGACTTTTTGGAAATGGGTTGGAAGTCAGGAAGGCGCTGTTGGACAACGTGTCTAACCAGTGCATGCTCTGGGACTTGGGAGGCAAGGATTGCCTCTGCCACTATGGGAAAGTATTGTCCAACGAAGAAAGGAATCGTTTGATGCACGCGCTCAACGGCAATGGATCGGTTTATATTGGAGAAGACCCCGAACCGGAAATTTCATTACAGGAGTGGAACAGATTCGAAGCTCAGTTATCTCAGGTAATAACGGATAAACAGCATGTCCACCAGATCACCAGGCATGCTGCCAGAACGCCGCATGCCATGAGACGCTTCCAGTATATGCTCCAAAACGGATGGTCAGCAATCAAGTTCGGAAACAAGAAAACCTTCCTAGATCAGACCACACTCCAACCTCGATACACCTGGCAGTCAATCCTGGAATGGTCAAAGGATGTCACCAATGCGGATACTGGCAGCATCGAATCAGAAACGCCAATATGGGAGGAACCTGGTCTCTGCTATTTGTGGTTGATCGATGCCCAGTACTATGAGACACATCGCTGGAAGAAAAACATTTCCTGGAATGAACTATACCAACTTCGATGGATGGCAAGGGAGGATGTACGCTTCAGCATCCACGAAAGGGACAGACACATTCACATCATCCCAGACGTCGACGGAGAGTACAACTGGAACATGATCGGTATTGAGGCGCTACATGAATCGCTTAACAAGGATCCCAAGTGCATCGGAGCAGATCACCCTAATCTGGACACGGAGGCAGAAGCCAGACGTCGTCGACACCTTACAGTCCTGGCCAACAATTTCCAAACCAGCCTAGACTCAATGGAGGGAATCATTGAAGACTGCATGCAGGAAATCCGGAAAGCGGAGAAAGTCATCTACGCAATCCAACAAGGATGGATGATTGATGATGAGGATCAGTTACAGTTCCTCATCCAATGGGCAATTGAGATGGCCAACAGGAATAAGGACATGCAGGCCGAACTACAATGTATCGATGGATGGTTCTGGCAACTAGAAGGGGAACCGACATTACTGCCAGCCCACAACCCAGAGTCTGAATTTGCCATCCGATGGAGAGGAAAAGTAAATGATTCCGCGGCCCCAATATGGATGATGGAAGGATACTGCTACTTATGGCTCATCGACGATAAGTTCCACGCACCATTCATCTGGCAGAAGCTACCTGGGTGGAGACAACTAGCAAACTGTAGGCGACTCAGGAGAAAAAATGTCCGCTTCGACATCACCACAACGGACGAAAACCTCAACATCGTCCACATAGTACCCAACATCTACGGAACGTATGACTGGGACAAGGTGGAACGTCGAGCAAATCTGGAGAACACAATCCTGTTATGGCAACAAGAGCACATCGGGGCCGAGTACACTCTCCCGGCAGCACTAACAGGGTACCTAGTATCCCTGTTCTGGGGATACAATCATTGGTTCACAGGTAACACACCCAATTACGTGCCATTACCGCCAGCTCCATCAGACATAGACCCACCGGCACAGCAGGAACAGATGAATGCTGCACGAAGAGAAGCCCAGGCCACCAACATGCAAATTGATAGTGCCAGGACAGACACAGCCAATGCCACCGCCCAGATCTTACAAGAGCTGGTTAACGCCTTGCGTCAACCAGTAAACGTCACGGTTGAAGCTACAACCACCCCACCGACTACAAAAACCGGACCTCAGATCAAGGAAAACCCGCCCAAAGATTACAACGGGGACCCAAGGAAGATTGCAGCCTGGTTCAGGGAATGGGACTCGTATTTCCGAGAAATCGAGTTCACCAAAACGGATGCAAAAATGGTGTGTAGAAAGTTCCACATGGCGCTCAGAAGGATCAAGGGAGGAGAAGAAGACTTCGCTGGAGCATGGGCTACCAGTCGAATGAAAGAGCTACTCGAAGCAGAAGAGCAGTGGGACAAGTGGGTCAACGACGGGACCAAGAGCACCAATGAGAACTCCACACTTCAACAATGAAATGAAATGGAGTTTGGACAAGAAAACCTCTTCTATCCGTTTACGAGCTGGGAAGACTTCCGGAAGCAAGCAGAAGGGTTCTTTGTCACCACCAAGACACAGCGAGACACTCAACAACGACTAGCTAGACTCAAGCAGGACAACATCAATGCCGAGTGATACGTTGTCGCCTTCAAGGCCCTCGCTGAGGAAACCAGATACAACGACACGGCATTGGTAGCGCAGTTCCGCGCTGGACTCATGCCTAGACTAGGCTTTGAAATCGTCAAAGCTGGAGCACCCAACGACGACAATCTAGAAGAATGGACCAAGTGCGCCGTTAAGTTATCACGCGCCTACATGGAGGCTCATGAGCAGTATGGAGATAAAGGCAAGCTTAAAAGCACCTTTAAGGAAGAAAAGAACGACAAGGGACGATGGGGAAAGTGGAAGGGAGGAAAGGAAATGGCTACAGCTGCACCACCCGCAAATCTCGGAGGAAGCACCAGTCAGGACCCCAACGCAATGGACGTCGATAAGAAAAAGAGCACGTTCAAATGTTACAACTGTGGAAAACCGGGACACTTCGCCAAAGACTGCAAGCAGCCAAAACGCAACAAAGGAAACTCGCATATACGAGAATTGGGATTACCAGAAATTAGGGCACTGATAAAAGATATGAATGAGGGTGATAAACAGGAAGTCACCAAAGACTTGGGTTTTGGGTCAGACCAGTGAATGAATCACATTCCGATTCGCTGGTTGAGAACATTGTACAACTTACAGATAGTGATGTAAACGTAAACTCGTTAATAAACAATGAGTTAAGTGAACATATTCACTATTTGAGGAATGCACCAATAAGCACAACTAAGAAAGCGTTCAGACCATGGAGTAACCCATGGATGGTACGAAGAATCTGGGAACAAGATTCAGAAATAGCAATAAGGGATCTGAAAGCCTGGGTACACGAATCATGAAGACAGGAAATAACACCGGAGATGATCTTGGATCTAAATAAGGCATCGGAAAAGGATGTACTATGGTTCTTGGAAAAGATGCAAAAACAACCACAGATCAAGCGAGTACTACAGCAGAAAGATGTCAAAATAGATCTAATGCTCACTCGGCTAGATAATTATAAGCAAATAGCGGCTGTAGGTCTAATTGACTCCGGATGCACCCAGTCATGCATCAACCGAGAATTCGTAGAGCAATATCAGATCCCAACACGACGATTACCACATCCGGTACCAGTGTTTAATGCAGACAGATCCTTGAACCGAGATGAATATCTGAAAGACATGTGCCAAGTTAAGGTCACAATTGGAAGACACAAAGAGATCCTAGAATTTGCAGTATCAAGTCTTGGAAAATCAGACCTATTCCTTGGACACGAATGGCTAAATTGACATAACCCAAGCATTGATTGGGAAAAAGGGGAAGTGGAGTTTAACAGATGTCCGACCGAATGTTGGAACAGGAATGTCTTCGGAGAACCAGAGGATTCACCAGAAGAGATAGAACCGATGGAACCGGAAGATCGAATTCTAGCAGTACATTTTGGACCAGAAGAATTCGCAACCTGTATGACCAACCAGGAGTATAACCGAGCATTTGCAAAAACGGCGATGGATATTGCAATCGAAAATCATAAAGATCACTCAATGGAAGAGGCAGTACCGAAACACTATCTAAAGTATAAAAAGGTGTTTGAAAAGACGTCGTTTGATGAGATGCCGCCAAGGAGACCATGGGACCACACAATTGAACTACTACCAGGATCCAAACCGTTAGATTGCAAGATCTATCCGTTGAATAGACCGGAGCAGGAAGCGCTAGAAGAATTCCTAAGAGAAAACTTGGAATCGGGACGCATTAGACCCAGTAAATTGCCCATGGCATCTCTGTTCTTCTTTGTCAAGAAGAAAGATGGGAGGTTACGCCCAGTACAGGATTACAGAAAACTCAATGATATGACGATCAAGAATAGATATCCCCTACCTATTATTGGAGAATTAGTAGATAAACTAAGCAGCGCCAAATACTTCTCCAAAATGGACGTTCGTTGGGGATACAACAATATCCGGATAAAGGAAGGAGACGAATGGAAGGCCGCCTTTAGGACGAACAGAGGCTTATTCGAACCCCTTGTCATGTTCTTTGGATTAACGAACTCACCAGCCACATTCCAAACAATGATGAACAATCTCTTTCGAGAGGAAATAGCGCAAGGATGGGTCGTTATATATATGGACGATATACTGGTATTTTCCAAAACAGAAGAAGAACACCGTCAACAGGTTGGACGAGTTTTGGAAAAATTAGGACAAAACCAGCTATCCCTGAAGCCGGACAAATGCTTCTTTGACCAAGATCACATCAAGTTCCTAGGGCTAATAATCAGCCATAACTCAATTCGAATGGATCCGGCAAAGGTCAAAGCAATACTGGAATGGCCAACGCCCAAGACTAAACAAGAACTACAGCAGTTTCTAGGCTTCATCAATTTCTACTGGAGATTTATAGAAGGATTTGCGAAGTTAGCCAAGGCAT
Source organism: Amanita pseudoporphyria (assembly GCA_003316615.1). Taxonomy (NCBI): domain Eukaryota; kingdom Fungi; phylum Basidiomycota; class Agaricomycetes; order Agaricales; family Amanitaceae; genus Amanita; species Amanita pseudoporphyria. The sequence continues at coordinate 9,013 of QFEO01000077.1, forward strand.
TGACCATGCTAACAGGAAAGGTCGACTGGAGTTGGGGAGTAGCACAAGCATTAGCATTTGACCGACTCAAAGAGCAAGTCCAGAAGGAAGCAGTCCTGCTCATACCCGATTACGATAAATCCTACCGAGTGGAAACTGATGTGTCGGACTATGCAATAGGAGCTATCCTTTCTCAAGAAAATGATCAAGGCATATGGCAGCCGGTCGCATTTATATCCAGAAGTTTAAATGACGTGGAAAGGAACTATGAAATTTACGATAAGGAAATGTTGGCAGTCATGCACGCATTCTACGAATGGTCGCAATATCTAAAGGGATCCAAACATACAGTCGAAGTATTAACGGATCACCAAAATCTCACGTACTTCCGGAAACCGCAAAATTTGAACAGACGACAAGCCAGATGGATATTGGATCTACAAGAATACAATTTCGTTATTAAACATAGATCAGGAAAGTCAAACAGCAAAGCCGACCTCCTCTCGAGACGAGCGGACCATAAGGGGGGGGGAGAATGACAACGAGAACGTCATTTTGCTTAAAGACGACTTATTCATAAGTCATATCGACAATTGACTTATGGACGATGATCGCGCAATAGAAGAAATTATCAATGACATCCGAGAAACAGACAAAGGGATGTGGGATTTACAGGTACTAGAAGCAATCAGAAACAAAACCGATGGATGGAGATTGGACGGAACGACGGTACTGTTCAAAGAAAGGGTATACGTACCAAGAGTCATTTGCCTCAGAGAAGAAATCATAGCTATACACCACTCATGGGGACACCCAGGAGTAGCTAAATCGCTGGAACTTATAACAAGGGGATTTTGGTGGCCTAAGTTGAAAGAAGATCTTGACGCATATATCAAAGGATGCCGCACTTGTCAAACGACAAAACCGGACAGACAACCCAAAGCCGCCCCGCTAAACCCAAACAAAACGCCTGACGAGCCTTGGGAAGTAATATCAATGGATCTAATAGGACCACTGCCAGATTCAAAGGGACATGACATGATATTCGTAGTGGTAGACCGGTTGACCAAGATGTCGTACTTCCTACCAACCCATGGAGCATTAACATCACAAGGAGTTGCCACATTATTTAGAGACCACATCTTCTGAAGCCACGGGATTCCCAAGAAAATCATCAGCAATCAAGGACCTCAATTCGTATCCAATTTCATGACAGAGTTCTACAAAATGCTAGGGATCAAGGGAAACCCATCCACTGCGTATCATCCGCAAACCGACGGTCAGACCGAAAGGGTGAATCAAGAAGTAAAGACCTTTCTTACGATGTTCGTAGATCATAAAAAGGTGGATTGGGCGGAATGGCTACCAATAGCCCAGTTTTGTTACAATGACAGACAACATTCAGCGACTGGATATTCCCCATTTTGGATGAATTACGGATTTCATCTGAGAAAAGGACTGCTGACGCAGGGACAAACGCACTCACCCTTTGTAACTCAGTTCCTTGAAGAGATGGAAGATACCCGAGCAAAGGCATCCAAAGCTTTAGACAAAGCCGCCACGTCGATGAAAAAACAGTACGACAAACATACAAAGCCATCTCGGGAATATAAACCGGGAGATAAGGTGTTCCTCAACACAGAGAATTTACCATCCACTGCCAAAATAAAGAAGTTCGACGACAAATTTGCTGGACCATTCAAGGTAGTAGAAAAGGTGAACGCTGGGTCATACCGACTCAAAATCCCGATGTCATGGAAGGTATATAACGTCTTTAACGAAAAACTCCTGAAACCATACTACGAACCCCAGTTTCCCCGTCAAAAGGAAAAAGAAGCTGCACGATCAGAGGAAGTATCTTGAGAGCAGGAATCCGCAGGCAAATACGAAGTTCAGTCCATCCTGGACAGTAGGGTCAGTAGCAAAGGACGGAAATGCCTGGAATACTTAGTAGAATGGAAAGGATACCCCCCCAAAGATGCAACATGGGAACTGGCTGCAAATCTAAAAAACGCGGAAGCCCTGGTAAAAGAATTTCATCGATGATGACCAGCAGCGCCCAGACAACTACAAATACCAGTAGAAGAGTTCCGGAGATATGAAAACCACACAGAACCCCAAATACCAAAGCGATTGTATGGTTGGGAAGATGGGAAATTCGAGCCGGAGTACCTAGAAAACCTCGAACGAAAATGGCAGAAGTGGAAAGGAACTCCATTACTAGAAAAAGGGCGTCAGGGCGTATACAAGGAATACTCGCCACCAATCAAACTTGTACTGAAACGTAACCCGGACGGCACGATTTTTAAAGGAACCTCAAGCTTCCCTACCCGTACAAAACGTTCTCGAGGACGAGAACCTTGGAGAGGGGGTGATGTTACGAATCCAAGCTTTTTCTATGGACTTAACGACGAGATATACTCAAATCCCCATTATGGAAGTTGGTCACGGCTTGTGACTCACAGCTACGGATGAGGTCTGTTCTCTTTGTCCTTCTATTTATCTTTGTTTAGTTCTCTGTTTACTTACACGGCTGTGCCAAGGCTATGCAACATGCATGCTACACATGCCTTCGTTTACTTTCATTTACTTTACTCTGTACCAGTAGTATATAAGTGGTGTAGTTAGAAGGCGATCCCCACTTTTGTGGTCGTCTCTGCTCTATCATCATCTAGCTTTCCCTTGTGTAGGGTTAGTGGCCAGAGACTCTGTGTGAGCCTGGGGGTGACTTGCGCCTTCTGACACTGATGCTGCTGCTTTCAGACATCTTTGTCTCTTTATCCAATCTGTCCAAATCTCCCAAAAAATGCATCCAAAATCCCAAAAATGCGTCCAAATGGCTCAAAAAATGCGGCCAATAACCAAGTTTTGTGGTCCAAAGTTAACCACTAATATCCCCCAGATAGTGCAAGACACAATAGAAGATCTGACTGTATGCAGTTAAAGGCCGGGGCCCATAACCTGTTAGAATCTCACTATTTGGCCAACTGGTCACTATCCACACTAGTAGACAATCTCAGACTTCGCACTTTTAGTCTATTTGAGCAATGTCAACAAGTGTATTAACCAATCCAAGTGTAGGAGTACTGTACTTCTTCCTACATGTAAGGAATAGTGTGTTATATACTAAAATACAGTGAAATAACTGTGAGGCGTGAGTATTGGTGTCCACTATATCGTGTCCAAACTAAATACAGTACAAGGAACATTTTCTTCGCTGGGAACAAGTCCATATCTTCAATGGTTCATGAGTTATGAACAAATCTAACTTTGTACACATATTCACATGTGTGTTATCACCATTTTCAACACTCATGGCCCATAGTCCCACTGCAAAGCCATTAGATTTGCACATAAGCCACAGAAATTTGTGACTTTGACTTATTTGCAACAGTTTCTTAGACTTCTGACCATGAGGAGGATGAAGAAGACCCATCCACCCAGTATACAATTCTCCTGAATCATGAGAGAGAATTGATAGCATCTAGCCACACAGAAACTCCCACAGATGTTAACTTCCTGCTGAGCACATGGGCTGAACACAACCCAGGCAAACTCACCCAATTAATCCACCAACATTCTGTCAGACCGCAGACACATGCAGAATGAGAGATGGCAAGGATGAGAAGTGAGAAGATACAGGAAAATGCCAAAGCCTTACAAACAGAGGTTAGGGTGCTGCATGCCTTTCTTGAAAAGTTGATTTGTGAGCTCACTGTGAAGTACAGCAAGAAAAGGTCATACATATCAACTCTTGTTCACACAAGGTCCACCCTTAAGGCACAACAGGCTCTAAATCTGAAGAATGCACTCCTACATCAAAAGGCAAAACAAATGAACCAGGGTTAGTTATTTATCACTGTGAGTTTGCTTATTCTCACACATTTTAGACCAGCCCAATAGTGAGTGTCTCTCCCTTGTTCAGATTCAGAAGATCATCAATATGGAGGAATGCCTTGAAGACCTCTCAAAGGAACAGAAGCAAGATTTAATCAAGGAACTGGAAGCCCACTGTGAATTGAAACAAACAGGGTCACATGCATCAAATCCCTCACCTGCTCAAGATGTCAGGCAGACAATGCAGTGTCTGACAGTTGAAGTAAGTGCATTTCTACAAGCTGGTGACTGTCACATTGACTTTAGATCAGTTACAGCATCTTTACCTTCATACAGGGACTTGTTCAGTCCTCCTCATTGCCAAGTCCCACATCAATGATCAAAATATACCTGGGTGGGCAGCAACAGGTGAGTCCAACTCATTCTTTCTTGATGTCTTGAAAACAGATATATGGGATGTTCTGAGGAAGTATGAACAGTGGGTATGCTCAAAGGACCAGAGCTGTGAGTTGTCCATTCACCACTCATTTCATTTATCTGACAATTATTGCATCTAGTGAGATTTAAGACAGATTCATTCAAGGCTATGCACTCCAAATGTACTACCATTATTAGTGAAGGCCTGAGTACACATTTATTCAACATTATATCCATTCTCTGATGAATTGGAATCAATAGGACAAATTTTGAACACTGACAATGTCACAATGAACTACTTGAACTATGACAAAGCCATCATCCAAAAGCACCATATCAAGTTTATAGGATGGCCAAAGAATGTCTGATTCCTCAAGCCAGCAGACTTATCAAATATAGATGAAGTTTGCACCCTGAAACATGCCTTGAAATCAAATAAGTGCCATTGGGTTTGTCTGTCAGAAGCTGAGGTTGAAGAGCACATGGCTGCCATCATGGAGCACAAAGCTGCAGGTGAGCAAGTTGGCTGAAAGTGCAAACAGCTGTGGAAGAGGTGTATTCAACAGCAAGCCACTAGCTGTCAGCAACACAAATCACTGCTGCAACATCCAGAACAGCCAGCAGCATCACAGCATGCATCAAAATTCAAGAGCAAAGCAATTCTCAGTGACACAGATGGTGATGAGGAAATTGATAGTAATTGATGATTATTACATTCTTTTTAATATATCTATATTGTTACATGCACTCAATATCATGGCATGCAATGATGGTGACATGTCATGCTCCTGCTTAAGAAAGGGTGGGGAACTATATTTAAATGAAGGGAAAGCTTATATAATGTTGCCAAGCTTTGTTGCAGGGTGGGGGAGGGATTTTGTTGAAGTCTGATATTATTATTGAGAGGAATATTAAGTGGTATGGTGATAGCTAAATTACAATGCAAACTATCAAGGGACAGACTAAATTAGACCAGTGCTAATTAGCTCTGATCAGCTGGTTCATCAGGTGCACCATGCCCACATATGCAGACTTTGTGACCAAAAAACCACTCATCTGTTGAAAAGGGGCCACAGCATTGTGTATTAGGTAATTAAATACTTACTTTATATTTGTTTATCTTTTGTTTGTAACTGTATACAGCTATTTATGTAATGTATCAGTCAGCATTCCCATGCTGATTATTATCATCTGAGTAATCATGACTCCATTATATCCTTATGGTACAGTGACTCAAAAAAGTGATTCAATGTTTGGTACTTTTGGACTGTTTATGGAATAACAGGAAAACAAAGACAAATAAGGCTAGGTTCTAAGGGACAAAATGAAACTATTACATCAGGGCTACATATTAATAAAACAATTATGTAATTAGGCACAGTATCCATGGAGATATAGGCAATTTAATCTGATGCATCATTGAATCACTTTTTTGAGTGTGCATCAGAAACATCAGAAACTGATATTGATGGTTGCTATGACATGATACTGATGATGGATGGTTATCATAATGATGGTACCTTAGCACCAATGCTATTTAAGCAGTGCTAAATGTTCAGGAGACCCCACTTCTGATATGCACCCCATTTCTTCTGCTCACAAGGAAAACACCCTTTCCCTTGCCTCCCATGGTCACTCCACCTGCCATATTGCCACTAAAACTGGTATTAGCCAGGCCACTGTCTCCAGGGTACTCCAGAATCTTCTTCCCAATCAACAAACTCCTCACCTTGGTTGCCCTTCCAAGCTTTCTGCCACTGCCACATGCTCCATCATTACACAGATCACCACTGGCAAGGCTGCCAATGCTGTCCAGGTTACCAGGCACATTAATACTATCATCCCCAACCCAGTCTCTACCCAGATAGTCAGAAATGTGCTCAAGCAACACTCATTCAGGGCTGTGACAAAGAAGAAAAAGCCATTGCTCACTGCAGTGCACAGGAAGAAGAGGTTGGCCTTTGCTTTGAGGCACAAGGAGTGGACTGTGGAGGACTGGAAGAGGGTAATGTGGTCAGATGAGACTAAGATCAGTAGGATTGGGTCAGATGGGAAGCAGTGGGTATGGAAACAGGCAGGGGAGGGGTTGATTGAAAGGGAGGTACAAGGAACAGTGAAATTTTGGGGTGGAAACATCATGGTATGGGGCTGTATGGGCTGGAATGGTGTTGGGAAACTTGCAGAGGTTGAGGGGAGGATGGATGCTGAACAGTATGTGGACATTTTGGACAATCACTTGCTACCCAGCTTGGAAGAATCTGGGATTGCTGAAGAAGAATGCATTTTCCAGCAAGACAATGACCCCAAACACACCTCCAGAAAGGCCAGAAATTGGATGGAAGAGAATAATATCACTCTTCTGGACTGGCCTCCACATTCTCCAGACCTCAGTCCAATTGAACACCTCTGGCATCACACCAAAATACAGTTGAGCAAACATGAAACACCAGCAAAAGGAGTTTGGCAGATTTGGGACAGAGTGGCAGAGGTGTGGAATAATATAGAGCCAGAGGTGTGTCAGAACTTGATTGAAAGCATGTCTAGAAGAGTGGAAGCAGTGATAAAAGCCAAGGGGGGCAATACAAAGTACTAGAATAGTCAATTCTTATATTTCTCATACACACTCAAAAAAGTGATTCAATGATGCATCAGATTAAATTGCCTATATCTCCATGGATACTGTGCCTAATTACATAATTTTTTTATTAATATGTAGCCCTAATGTAATAGTTTCATTTTGTCCCTTAGCACTTAGCCTTATTTGTCTTTGTTTTTCTGTTATTCCATAAACAGTCCAAAAGTACCAAACATTGAATCACTTTTTTGAGTCACTGTATCTGAAACTAACATGTATTCAGCTTTTGTTGATGATAAAGCAACTGTTTTCTACTTTCTAGAAATTCAACAAACTGGAGCTCCTGCTATCATTACTTTATAACCAGTAATTGATTTTCTGAATACAGGATCAAATCCCCAATTTGTATCTGCAAATGTCACCATGTCTATTTCTTTTTCATAAGTCATATAAGTTTTTATAATTGAATTTGCATATGTCATAATGTGTAATATTTATCTTTGTGATCTTTTTAGAATTATTGGACATATATTGTGACATTAAAATAGTTGCTGTAGCAGAATCAAATGTTGTTCCTTTACTTGATCTTGGAATATAACTTGGTGGTGAATGTATACTAACAGGTTTTACATTCCCTTAACCAAACTTTTTAGACTTATCTTGTTGGATTCTCATCTCAAGATATTCTGTTTAGTTGTCCAAGGTTTTTACATTCCTAAGTTAATATGAACTTTAATTTAAGTTCAATTATTTATTATTTCCATATGAAGATAACATTATCCACATAAAGGATGATTACCATTACTGATTCATTATTTTCTAACATGTATATTCTTAAGTTAGAAAATGATCTATGAATCCTATTTTGATCAAGCACTTATAAGCTTGTGAGTTCCAAACTAATTAGGCTTGTTTTGGCCATATAAAGCCTTTTAAGCTTGTGAACTTTTACTTCTTGTCCTTTCTTGACAAATCCCTTTGGCTATTATATAAATGTCTCATGGTCTAATTTACCATGAAGAAATGTAATTTTTTACATTTAATGTTTGAAGTTCCCAATTCTTCAATACTATTATTGCCAGTAGGATTCTAATTGTTTTAAAACATGTTTTTAAGGGAAAATGGCTTCAAGGTCTCCTCCAGGTTTTGATGAGAAGCCTTATGCAACTAGTCTGGCTCTTGTTCAGTCATCACTTTTGATTGCATATACCCATCAACACTTTACTATAGTTTGATCTGTTGGGTTTGTCTACTAATTCCAGACTTGTCTGTCTCATAATGCTAGGATCTCTTTTTCCATAGCATCATGTTGTTTGATATATAGTTAATATATTGATTACTTTGATTGATCACTATTTTGTTAAGTGTATAAGATTCAATCATATAATCATTAGGTTATTCCTCAACAACCTTGCATATCTTCTTGAGTATTAATAATTTCTTGATTCTCCTGAATTACAGGATTATCAGTATTGTTGTTAGAATTCTCTTGAAGATCTTTTTCAATCTCAATAGGTATTTCATCTCCATAAGAATTATCAGGTA
>QFEO01000078.1:0-10724 GCA_003316615.1 Amanita pseudoporphyria
GTTCCAGTAGGCGTTCCGGGAGTTCCAGAACTTGTCGACGCCGATCTTTTGCCTAACATCCAGTGTTAGCTACGCGGTGTCAACAAGAAATCGCATGTATGCGCGCACCAGGATCTGTCGCCTTGCCGTTTGCCGTCGCTTTGGCCGCATGGGTCAGCTTCTCTTTGTCCACGGCATGTTTCCATTTCTTGACGATTTCTTTTGCTAAATCCGACACATCCTTCGGGGTATTAGTCCTGAGTTTGCCTACGGCAAGGCCAATTTTGCTCTCCTGTTATCAATTCGAACTAGATTAGGAAAATAGGCCAGAAAAACGACGTGAAATGCCCACCCTTAGTAGAGACTCGGTTACTTGATACTCATTCTTTAGAATTTTCAGAATGCTGATCAATTCCTGAAAAAAAGGGGTCAATAAGACATAAGAGACGCTGGAACGAGGGTTCTCACCGATTGGTTTGGGGCGGTTTGCAGCTGTTTCGCGAGTTTTCTCAACTCAGCTGCGTCCGGGTACGACATGTCGTCTACTAGCTATGGCTCAACTAACTACGGAGTACAGGAGACAACGACGCCAACTAAGCCTCTGAGAATGACAACCGCAGCACACTCTCGCTGTTTGGCCACCGTTTGTCCCGGGGCCTACGGTCAACAAAGATAAACAAGTCGCTCTTCGACGTCGAGCACGCCTCCGATGTCCACCTCGGCTCTACCACCTCTAGATGACCTGCTTGCACGGTGTGCAAAGCGCACTTTTGCGATGTTTGCAACAGAGCGGGACGACACTCCTGCAGAAGACGAGAAGAGGCGAGTGGTTTTGTCGAGTATGTTTCGTTCGTCCTCATTTCTTCTTAGTGCACGGGTACGGTTGTCTGTAAAGATTCACGACGAGTACCGGTATTGCAAAGAACTTCCACCAGCGCTTATGGCTCAGCAGGGGCCTGTTGCTCCAGCAAGGCCGAAGGAAACGCGAAAAATGATAACGGCAGGATGTAAGTATACCTGTCTGCTTCAGTACACAGTAAGATGCTGAATATTTCTAGCCGCTGCCGACAGCAATACATCACGTATGATTGCGACCATAGACAAAACTCCAACACCACAGCCATCCACTTTCGCGTCGCATACCAAACTATCTCAGGCATTGACGCTGCACAAAACTACACGAACCATTAAACCTACATATCATCCGCCATGGAAATTGATGCGTGTTATTTCAGGGCATTTGGGTTGGGTACGGAGCGTTGCAGTCGAGCCAGGTAACAAATGGTTTGCAACGGGTGCCGGTGATCGTGTCGTAAAAATTTGGGATTTGGCATCGGGCGAGCTGAAGCTGTCGCTGACTGGTCACATATCGACTGTGAGAGGTCTTGCAGTTTCGCCACGACACCCCTACCTGTTTTCGTGTGGTGAGGATAAGGTGCGCTGTTGAATGTCGGTCCCTGGATTTCGGCTTATGCATTTTTAGATGGTAAAATGCTGGGATCTGGAAGCAAATAAAGTGATACGTCATTATCATGGACACTTGTCTGGCGTATACGCACTGTCATTACACCCCACCCTCGACGTACTTGTAACTGCGGGTCGCGACGCCTCTGCACGTGTCTGGGATATGCGGACAAAGGCGCAAATTCATGTCCTCGCAGGTCACACAGCCACCGTAGCAGACGTCAAGTGCCAAGATTCTGATCCACAAGTCATTACCGGCAGTATGGACACCACGATCAGGTATTTAATACTTACAAACGTATATTTTGCTGTATGTCTAATAATCCTTGAGGTTATGGGATCTAGCAGCAGGGAAAACGATGATGACACTGACGCACCATAAAAAGTCGGTCAGGGCCCTGGCCATCCACCCAACCGAGTTCTCGTTCGCCTCTGGTTCTGCTGGAGGCAATAATATCAAGAAATGGAAATGTCCAGAAGGCGCCTTTGTCTTCAACCTTAGCGGCCATAATGCCATTATCAATACGTTGTCTGTGAACTCAGAGGGTGTTTTCTTCTCTGGTGGTTCGTACTTTCATTATTATTATTCTAGCGTTATCATTGACTATCCCTTGCAGGTGACAACGGCACTTTAACTTTTTGGGACTACGACACCGGAACACCATTTCAAAATCTTGATGATATACCCCAACCCGGATCGCTCGAAGCAGAAGCCGGTGTATTCTGTTCAATCTTTGATCAGACCGGTACGCGTCTCATCACAGGAGGTGCTGACAAGACTATCAAGGTGGGCGAGTCTATTTTTGTCTTTTTCCAATATACTCACGTCGAAATGTAGGTATATGCGGAACAATCGCAGTGATATGTACTAGTACATGCATCATGTATAATCGGCATTCTATGTATGATGTTTTAATATGTTGCTTTCCCTGGTGTTTAGACGAACTTAGGAGGTGTAACGTCAATAATATTGCACGCGTCAAACCAGTTGCATACATGTGAATAGGCTAAGTACTCTGCCAAGTCCCGTTACTACTAGCAAGCACAATGAAGCGGGTAGATCATCCAGCGACAAATCGAGAATAAATTGATGCGTATGATAAGGACGAAGGGCAAACCAGGAAGCAAAAACGTCAAGAAATAAGGGAAATCCTGCAAACCGCTTTTCAACCAGCCCAGCCTGTTAGAGACGAAGTCCCCATGGAGAAAGCAGGAACATTGGACAAACGAGAAGTGGTAGTTGCCGCATAGCTTGACGTGAACGGTGGCGTCAAATTTGTTTCCGACGCCAACCGCTGTTGTCGAGCCCCTGCACTATACTTCAGCGCGTACAACTGCCCAGCCTTATTGGGGGGTAAATACGGGAGCATCGAATAGTAGTCGCGCCCAAGACTATATTCCTGAAATGATGCACTTGAAGATCGATTTGAAGTCGAAGGGCCATAAGATTCCGCAAGCCCGGCATACTCAGGATACGCAGGTAATACTTCTTGACGGAACATGGCGGTAGTCGCCGCTATATATTCGGGTTCGAAAGTAAAAGGTTCGTCGTCTTTTGGGTTTGAAGCAGCGACTTTACACGATGTCGAAGTCGAATCCTGCGATGGCGAATTAGAGTTGATGATCGAATCGCGATAAGGCGCCCTAGCCGGCTTTTCAACAGCTGGATCAATCGTTGGGTTATAAGACTGCAGTACTGAGGGACTGCTTTGCTCGAGGGTCGTCTGGGTTGTGTATACATCGGCAGGAGGACTAGGAGCATAGCTTTCGTCATAAGATTGAGGTTGAGGCTGAGAGGTGACTGCATAGTCATGTAATATGTACCCATTCTGCGGGGTCGACCAATGGGGCCCTGTGCCCGATTCATAAAGAGTATGGCCATAACCTAAGTGTCTATCTACTTGCGGTGGCGCACTGTGTGATAATTCGATAGACGGAACAGAGGCAGATGTTGGCGTGACAGGGTGTTCGTAATTTATAGGACGCATTGTTCCGCTAGCCGAAGATGCCACTGTGGCGTCGATTTCCGGAGATGATATCCGAGACGCAGAAGGATGCCAATGCCGAGGAGAAGTATCAGTAGGGTTTCTATGATTCAGGCGAGCCATACGGTCCAATTTGGAAAGAGGAGCACTTCGGCCACCTGGAGTAATGGTAATCGGAGAAGCCAACGACAGATCTGTCAGTGACGATGAAAACGGAAGAACGGCTCTCCTGTAAGGATCAAACGGAGGTTCTTCCCGATCTCGGAAGAACGGAGTCCGAGGCCGCCTCATACCATATACTTTCTTTTTTGTAAGGCCATGCCTTTGCTGAAGCTGTGTGACAAGGCTGGGAAGTTCAGGCTGTGCCTGCGACGTGCTGGTATAAACATCATACGACTTCTCGTCGATGGGATATGTTCGCGTACGCCGAGCGGGGGGTCTTTGAACGAGCACCTGTAAGCGATTTAAACGCTGTGTGTGTGAGAGGAACGATTGTCGGCTTACACCGGCTTCAACAGCTGTTGTTCGATATGACAGGTTTCGTGTTAGTGGGCAATTATAATCGGCGATAAATCGGTGAAACGAACCTCGTTCTAGACTTGGTGAACTACTGCGGGTCTCGGTAAGCCGTACAATTGCTTCTGTCGGATTGATATCGAAGAGCGGTGACGCTTCATGATGGCGCCTCAATCGTAACTATAATGCGAGATAGCATATCGAAATATCTAATAATATTGTTATGTAGGTGGCTCACCGTTTCATCGAATAGAATCTTAAACGAGCACGCGTCCAGATCGGGTTTTAACACCAAATGGCAATTGACATGTTCCTAATCGCGAGTATAACTTGGTCTCGCCTTCCGTAAATGTCTGGTACTAACCTGCGCCATTCGTTCAGACAGAAGATGCCATGGCGAAGACTGGTTGTCGTAATAATCTCGACCCACGTTTGAACAGTCATTTGAGGGTATTGAAGCCGCAATAATGATGAGGTGAAGAGTAATAGGGTGTGATTGGGTTGCAATAGAGGTCAGCAACTGCGTTCGTATGAGGTCAGCCATTATAGGGTGAAGGAAGAGGAGATCACCGACATCAACGCTGTTATAAATCCTTTCGACACTTATTGCATTGCATGGGTCACAATCGAATTCCAACTCGCTCGCGCAGCCCCGATACACCTTGCACTGTGGCGGGACAGTAAGGCCCGGCGAAAGTGAGCTACTCTCAATGAAGAAGATGGAATGCTTAAAGAAGCGCAAGTATCAGCTCGTCAACTCGAGAAAGACAGCATAGTACGTTCTGCTTACCACGGGACTAGAGCCCTCTATCTTTCTCAGAATACTGGGGAGACATCGATCACGGAACATATGCCATATTGTGGACATTGGCGATGAATTCTCGATGAGAAGTAGCGTTGCTACTGCTTGGTGCGGCGAAGAAAGCTTGGACGTAGAGCTACCAGTGGGCATCATGGTATCCCTGGCGATGGTAGGATCGTAGTGGCGTTGCGGGTTCTATCCCGAGAGAGCGTGAACGTAGGCGGTTTAGAAAGGCCGAAGGGTGTTGGTCAACGGCCACCGGTTCGTTCAACGGAAGGAAGGACGATAGAATTGGAGGAAGCTGTGGATCCTTATGGGACCTCTAGTCGGACTTTTGAATTTGTCAACGGTTGACTAAGATATGCTGGTCGCAATTGTGCGCAAGGCTGATATGGAAGTCCTCGTGCCGATGCTATATTTTGGCCACAAGGATCCAGTTACGACAATCCCAATCGGGGTTTCCCACTCCTCCTGAGCCCTTACGGATGATCACACATTAGCCAGTGACTAACGAAGACAGTGAAGGTCGTACAACCAAGCTCTGATGCCACAATGAATTTATGTAAAAAATCACCAACTCGATCATGTGCCTTAGCGAAGATAACATGTAAAGCCGAAGGACTCAAGTACTCACCTTTGAGCTATGTGTCTGAGCGATTTCTCTGCGGATTTCAAAGCATATCTAAAGGGACGGATGTGGACGGATGCTGTTGCCAGCCTGCACGCGGCTTACACGTGGATATCCGTGCAATAAGCCTATATCGCGAAATGGCCATTGCCATGCTCTCTCTCTATCGTCCCGCTAAATTTTGTTATTTCTCTAGCTCTCAGAAGGCCTGCGTGCGGACGACTAACTGCGCCAGTGCCGAATATCGCAGGGCTCAGGACACCGGGATCTGTCATGGATCTTCGCTTCTGAACGGAGCTTTCAGGGAGCGTCTAGCCCGATCGAATTTGCACCCCTTACAACCTTAAGATAGCAACGGTCTGCCTCGATGGCCGGGTTTCCTTTCACAAGCTGACATTTGCGGTAAGCCGTCATATTGACCACAATCTATTCAGTACGGAATCCATAACGGAGAGGATTTACATTCGTCGCCAAATGACCATCACGGTCCTGCCAATAAAGCTAAATACTTGTCTGGGCGCCATATTACCGCATGTGTTTCAACCTCAGCTCATTCGTTGGCAATTTTAGTTTTTACTTCCACCTCTGTGCTAGTATTAGCCTCTTTAGGGCCACCCTCAGGTTAGAACATCTTCAACAAGCATTCCGATGCACTTTCTATTGTACTGCGTCGAATTGGCCTATCAACATGCGTCTTGTTTATGATCGATCAACACGGCACAAGGATCACCGCTTCATTTACAACTATCTTCATGAGGCCTATAACGTCTCCCTAAAACCGTGGCGCCTCAAAGTGCGAACAATCCTTTCTCTGGTCTTCTGGAAACGAAGGTTTCGCGGTTCAACTATGTACACTCCAAGACAGGCCAATGCGAGGTTTATATGGCGTGTGTGGGAAAGCGTGAACACAAATATCTGTGGCACCCGAATATCACCGTCCTATTGTAGTCACTTCTACATGTTTGGAATTGCTCTTGTACACATGCGAGGAAAGTTTTGGATAAAGCCGCTTTCTAGGTTGGCGATCTAGATAAGGGAAATCAGGTGAGACATGTTTTACGCAAATATTGCATCCTAATCAAGATCCCACAAGTTGTACTATGATATTTATGAACCTTTGAATAATACATGCCTTTACCTTGTGCGCCTAGTGTAGATGAGTGGCAATCGTCCATATCCGATAATGGTCAAAGCGCGAGGACGTTTCAAGGCTTGATGAATTCATCGGGTTCTTATTGTGAGACTGACTGATTTTAAACGATAAAACTCGAACCACTCACTCGTGATTAAGCGAAAGCAGTAACACGGACTCGGAGGTATGGATTAGTAGCAGATTTTGTAAATCATTTGGTAATGATTCACTCCCTTCCCAGGACGGAACTTCCACTGACAGAGAAGATCGATCCTAACTCGTCGTACGGCTCAATGCTGCGGGTACACAGTGCCTATGCGTCAGTCCTTCCAAATTCCTTATTCTGCGACTCACGAGTCCCCTTAAGATCGTTACTTCACTCAGTGGCATTTCCAATATGGAAAGATCTTGACTCTTGGCTCCGCAGAAGGTAATTCTAGGGTTCATAATATGACTCGTAAGACTCCCGTGGAGTCAGGATATTGGTTGGTTCAATTCTAAAAAGAGGGAACATCCTTATGAGTCATTCATTGAATGAGGGCGATTATCGTCATGCTTTAAACTATTCATTTGTAACAGACTAACGGAGATGATTAAACTTGCAGGTGGATAAACGAGTACCCACATGTGCTACAGTAAGTTCGTCGTTCGTGTCTTGTCCGAAATCGGCCCATCGAACTATCAATTTTGGTGATCTACGAACTACATTAGCATTGGGCGAAACATATCACATCATGAAGCATACGCTAAAACGGAAGCGAACGAGTAACGGTAGCCATCCGTATTAAGAAAGCGCAGTAGGGCAACGCTAAGAATAAGGCCATACAAATCGTTTACTGCGCTACACACCTTAGTACATCCGCTGAAGATTTGGGGGCCAGAGTGTAACGCTACCTGCCTTCCAACGCACGAACATTATGCCAAATGCTATCGGTTGCGTTAGGCCGTCGGCCCGCCGTCTGCAGGTGATATTCGCCTGCGGTGTGTCATTAATAGGCGGATATTCTTGACGATAAAAGTATCAAAGCTTATGAGTTTCAAGTTGAAGGGGTACTACTGTGGGGTGGGGTTTCATCAGCGGAAAAAGAAAAAGCGCATAACGAGATGGGGGAGGTAATCGGGGGTAAATGCCTTGACAAGAACAGAACCTTTGCCAGGATCCCTGGGATGACAAAGAAAACGACGAAATCATGTCGTGCATTGGATAGTCCTGAAATACAGATAGTACGATCTCTTCATGAATTGTCTCACAGCATAATATATATTATCAACTACGTGATGTCCACCTATAAATCAAACACTATTGAGGAAAAGATTAAAATAACGTGGAAATGACATACATATCCATGAACATTTTCCAGAGAATAGAAAACATCAAGCCTTGCAAACCGTTTGCCAGAATTCTCGTCTTCAAGCCGCGTCCAAAGAGTCCGCGCCATCCATCGACCGCGACAACAGCCGATGCCGCATCAACGTATCCGATTCGGGTAGCGTTTACTTGCCTATACGTTTTTAAAACGCGCAGAGAATTGGATACTGAATCTGAGATGATAGATGCTACGAAGCCAATGAGAGCGCGCCGAGAAAGTTTCTCAAAAGTCGTATGTGGTAGTGGTAAGTTGGCGTCAAGATAGTTGTACGTTCCAAACCACTATTATCATGCACGAAGGAGTGATATCAGGCTGAGTTTACAATCCATCCGGATAAAGTACCAACCGGATAGTGCCCTACGAATGTCGCCGCTGCGGTAGCTACGGCACCGTACCACATCGTGCTTAACCCATATTTCTTGATCTGCGGTTATCACGGAAACGGTTAATATCATGACAAAGACAACAATGCGTGCTCACACGATCTCGAAGAATCGGCATCCCTTTCCTTCCTTGAGTCTGCAGTGTAGTCTTTATGGTATCGATGGGCGTTAGGATCATTCTGAATCCAGCCGCCGCCAGAGAAGCAAAGACAGTCTTAATCAATGTTGGAAGTTCTTTCATGAATGGGTTAGACTGAAGCAAGGCAAGTATACCAGCATTCGCGGCCGTATCACCAAAACGAGATACCGGGCCTTGTATGAGAGCTGCCGAGATTCCTTGGTAATAACGTGTCCAACCTCCGTCCGCGTAGAGAGTGCGTATAGCTGCCATCATTGTCGTTCCGTATCGGTATTGGTAATTCATCACGGTCCTCAGGGGCTAGCTCGTTTCATTAATGAATGAAATCGTGTGGTGAGAAAACTAGGATCCAACCATCAATGTCAGAACCTGGAGCACCATGGCTTACAAAAGAATGAGCTGTAGATAAGGTGTAAAAGCAATCAACGCACCCGCAGCACCGCTAAGTCCGCCGCCGAGAGCATCCTTAAGAGCCCCGTTCCAATCGAACTATGCCATAGCAACCAGTATAGTTGAGTGTCCGCCATATTTCCACCCTTCTCGATTGACTCACATGAACATCACCAGCATCAATGAACGCTTTGATGAAAAGGCCGAGACCGACAGCAGCGAGAACTCCTAGGATACAATAAGATATCCATCGTCTCCAATCTGCTTTCGGCGAAGCGACAGAGCTCTCGGATGTATTTTCTTCGTCAGCAAGTGGGCTCGACTCAAGAAGAGGTTGTCGCTCATCGTTGTTGCTACGATAATTTATCGCTAAAGGCAGACTATCGGGCTGTGCACTGGAAGGTGACTCGGAGGACATGAGCGTCGGCGTGGATTCCGGGTAAGAAAGGAAGCCGGATATGCCCTCCTAATCACCGTTAAATGATATGAATTCACTCACCGGAAAACTTGCTCAACTAGGTTCTCCGTGAAGGCACTTTTGTAGCATCTTCTGGTCCTTAACTTTGCTCATGTTCGTCGGCCTCAGGGTCAGGATTCTTAGTGCTTACTCCGCGTGATCATGATCAAACAAATTTATACTATAGATTCCATTAAGAGGATATCTTTTAACTAAATAATTATGATACTTTAACAAGACTCGTCGCACTTTCGAAACCATAACGCCGTATTGTACATATGAAAGGTAATACAGTCCATGTCTACCATCACAGTAATTGGAGAAAGAGTCAATCGCAGGAACATAATACATTGAAACCACATAACCTTTTACATTATTAAAGTGATATATATCCATCGCGGGCAAGGAGTAGGAAGATATGTCCGGTGTTATAGCAACGTAAGCGTTTGAGTGCGGGCGAGTTTTCCTCCTAGGCCTCTCCGGAGTCTAGATGGTGGAACTTCTTCCGCGGGTGGGGTAGACTCCCTCTGTAACTCCGCCGAGGCCGTACCTGGCGGTGTTGATGGATCAGCAGGCGGTCTATGCTGCTGCAGCTGACTGTTAATAATATTCGCCGCTTCCGGGTAAATCTTTGGATCGTAGGAGGACAAAGGGGCGGGGTATTGCTTTGTGGGTGGAATAAGTGGGGGGCATTCTTCTTGTGATTGAGGACATGCGTTGCCACTGGGAGAGAGACGGATGCGTTTTGGTTCTCCATGTGCGTCGTCACCGAGGTCGTTATCGTCACCGTCGTATGTATCACAATTGGTCTGACTGTTGGCACCATTCTTCTTTGCGGCGTTACTCAACGAACGCTTCCTTGAACTTTCGCCTCCACCTTCAAAAAGGTTTGGCAGGGTCAAGCTGTCCCAGCCTTTCGGTAGGACGTCTGACACCAACTGCTCCTTTTCCTCCCGCTCGCGTCGCTCCAAAACTTGTCGGGCCAGCCTCTCATCTTCTTCGGCCTGTTCCTTGGACAGCTGCGCTTTGCGTTCGAGCTCTTCGAGATGCTTTCTAGCTCTGTCCACGGCGACAAAGTGCCACATATGTTTAACGACAAGATCTTTTCGCTCTTGCATCGTGGGGACGGCAGTCCATTTCAGGGCGCGCCAAGGGTATACGCTTCTTCCTTCTTTAACGTCCTGCGCTAGCCTCTTGTCATATGCATTCAGAACCTCGCGATCCATGGGAGTACATCGTTGTTCAACTTCTTCTGGCGTAACCCAGCCAAGGTCCAGAAGACGTCGGAGCGTCCTCGCGGGGACCGGGCGTCGACATGATTTAACGCCTAAGCGGTATTCGAATTCGGCTACACCACAGTATGGGTCGAATATTTCGGGTATAGCTTTTACAGTCGTCTTGCGTTGCTCTTCTTGAGAAGCAAAATCACGGATTTTGATTCCGTATGTTTTCACGCGATTTAAAATCTCTTCTACAGGC
>QFEO01000079.1:0-12661 GCA_003316615.1 Amanita pseudoporphyria
GGACTATGTTTCATATGCCACAAATCAGGACATCAGTCACGAGACTGCTCGCAGCGAAAACAAGGAGGACAGAAAAAGGCAGGAGGAAGCAAGCAAGGAAAGGGTAAAGGAAAGGGGAACCGATTCAACCGCCGCTCCATAAGGAACACCATGACAGGTGATGGAGACGAAGAAGAAGAAGAACAGTCTGAACCAGAAGACAGGGAGAGTTACACGAAGATATGTGCCCTGATAAAGAATTTACCCCATGATGAATGGATCAAAGTTTTAATGGACACAGATGAGGATTTTTGATAACAGGATGTACCTCGATGGTTACCAACCCTGACAACGAAACAATAGAAATACGAGCCATAACTGTAAAATCTGTCATGAATAAAACGATTTCACTACCAACTTCTATTGTTATGGACAAACCCATCGAAATCCAAGCACTAGTCGACTCAGGAGCAGAAGGACAATTCATCCATTCACGACTAGCGGCTCAGCTAAAAAGAGTTCCATTAAAGAAAACGATCAAAGTACGAAACGTTGACAGATCCGAGAATACTGAAGGGGAAATTACGGAAAGATGACTACTGCCGATTAACATCAAAGGAAAGGAGATGACCGATTGGTTTTACGTTACCAATCTCAGCGATCAGGATCTTATTTTGGGACTGCCTTGGTTAGAGCAGTACAACCCAAAAATAGACTGGAAGACGAAGACTGTGGAGTTCCCAGACTCCAACGAAATCAAGATTCGCACTGCACTGAGGAATCACCTTTTGGGTCTAGAAAAGGGATTACAGTACGAATGGGACGAGAATCTCGTGGTATGGTTCTTGATGTCACACAAGAAGCCTGAGCCCGCAGATTGACTACTTTGGAACAACACTTCCCTGTGGGAAGAAGCGCAATACAGCGAGGACACTTATGACCTGAATCTGTTTAGATTCTCCCCTGCACAGCAGATGGCGCACAAGTACACTAGTCAAATGACCGATGACCAAAGTAAGACTCCAGGACAGGAGAAACCCAATACGAAAGACGGGAACAAGAAGATGCTACCCCCGGAATACAAGGAATGGACTTCCATATTCGAAAAAGAAGCAAGTGAAAGATTCCCCAACGCTAGACCGTGGGACCATGCCATCGAACTCAAAGAAGGATTTGTTCCTAAAAGAGGAAAAATCTACAATATCTCGCCGCTTGAGCAAAACTCACTCGACATCTGGATTAAAGAACAATTAGCGAAAGGATATATCCGACCCTTGAAATCACCACAAGCCGCACCCTTTTTCTACATAGAAAAGAAAGAAAAGGGAGTACTACGACCCTGCCAAGATTACCACTACCTTAACGAATGGACGAAACTGAATTCGTACCCCTTACCACTTGTATCAGACCTAATGGTGAAACTCAAGGGATCAAAGTTTTTCACTAAACTAGATCTACGATGGGGTTACAATAACGTCCAAATCAAGGAAGGTGATGAGTGGAAAGCAGCATTCGTAACGAACTGAGGCTTATTCGAACCAACTGTAATGTTTTTCGGATTACGCAATTCACCTGCAACCTTTCAAGCTATGATGAACGACTACTTCAGAGATATGATTAATGAAGGATGGTTAGTAATCTATATGGACGATATACTCATCCATGCAAAGACTCAAGAGGAACTTGAGCAACGGATGAAACGCGTTCTGCAGACGCTTAAGGAAAACGACTTATTTCTCAAGATGGAGAAATGCACATTCGCTCAAAAAGAAATAGAATTTCTCGGAATGATAATCTCACACGACACAATCAAGATGGATCCAGTTAAACTCGCTGGTATCGCGGATTGGCCCCCGCCCACCACAGTTAAACAAACACGCTCTTTCCTAGGATTTGGAAATTTCTACAGAAAATTTATATCAGGATTCGCACACATAGCAAGACCGCTACACGACCTAACAAAGAAAAACAAGATATGGGATTGGACAATAGAATGCCAAGTGGCATTTGACCTATTAAAAGAAAAATTCACAACTGCTCCGGTTTTATTAATGCCTGACACAACTAAACCATTTACACTCGAAACCGACGCTAGCAAATGGGCAATTGGAGCCGTCTTATCACAAAAAGACAGTAACGACATATTACGACCCTGTGGATTCTTATCACATTCGTTAACCCCGACTGAACGAAATTGGCAAATCTATGATAGAGAATTCTTTGCCATAATCCATGCTCTTTCAGAATGGCGCTATCTCTTATTAGGCGCAGAACACCCCATAGACATACGATGTGATCACAAAAACCTCACATATTACAGATCACCTCAACGCCTCACCGCCAGACAAGCCCGCTGGTGGCACGACCTATCCTGGTACAATTATACCCTACAACATGTACCCGGCACGAAACTCCAACAAGCCGATACCCTCTCTAGACGACCCAATCATACCCTCATGGATGACACCACTGATGATGTCACTATTTTTACTGATGATCGATTCATCGCTATAATTAACCTGACACTTCAGGAACGTATTATCGCCACTTCTTTGACCGATGACCTTGACACTACCATCAAACTATGTTTATCTGATGGCACACCGCCCCCACTTTGAATGGCTATATCCAACTGGTCTATCACTGACGGCGCTCTCTTTTACAAAGGGAAAACCTATGTCCTGTCTACGGATAACCTCAGAATCGATATCATTCGCGATATTCATGATTCCCCTGTAACCGGACACCCTGGTCTTTTCAAGACCATCGCTCTTTTAAAGCAATCTTACTGGTGGCCTGGCCTCACTGTTCTTACTAAGAAATTCATCGACGGATGCACTATTTGCCAGCAAATGAAACCTAATACCCACCCCACCGCCGCTCCCCTTATGCCTATTATAAGTCACGCCACACGACCCTTCCAACAAGTTACGATGGATTTTATCACCGATCTCCCCCTATCGGACAGTTTTGATTCTATCTTTGTCGTGGTTGACCAAGGACTTACAAAGGGAGTAATTCTTAGCCCTTGTCACAAAACAGTCAGAGTGTTACAAACCGCTGATTTGTACATTAATAACATATTCCGACGACACGGACTACCCAATACCATGATATCAGACAGAGGACCGCAATTCGCCACTAAAGTCTTTAAGGAGATAACCAACGGGTTACATATCAAGCACAAAATGAGCACTGCCTTTCATCCGCAAACAGATGGACAAACAGAACGCCTCAATCAAGAACTGGAAATATACCTCCGGATATTCTGTGCATACGAACCTCATTCTTGGAATAAACTCCTACCAATAGCAGAATTCGCGCATAATACAAAGGAACACCAGGAACTGAAACAAACCCTGTTTTACCTGATGTACGGAACGAACCCCGTATCTATTCCTGAAGCATTTGAGAAGATCGCCGCTCCAGCAGCAGAAGACCGCCTCAAATCGCTAAATAAAGCCAGAGAAGAAGTGCTAGCCGCTCACGAACTAGCACGTCTAAAAATGACACAACGAGTCACCCACCACTCTAAACCTTTTAAGAAAGGATAGAAAGTTTGGCTAGATTCACGAAATTTACGCATTCCATATGAATCACGGAAACTCGCACCAAAACGAGAAGGACCTTTCCCCATTAGCGAAGTCTTGGGACCACTAATGTACAAGCTAAAATTACCAACTCAATGGAAGATTCACCCCATGTTTCACGCCACCACATTAACTCCGTACAATGAAATGGACATCCACGGACCTAATAATACACAACCCCCACCTGACCTTATCAATGGATCAGAAGAATACGAAATTGAAGCAATAATCGCTCACCGATCAACCTGCAGATGCCACTATCAATATTTGATCAAATGGAAGAACTTTGACAGTTCTAATAATACGTGGGAACCCGAACGGAATATCACTAATGTGAACAAACTATTAGAAGAATATTGTTACCGCTAAGCGAACTTAGTATGCTTGGTCAAGAAGTTCCCTGCAATAGGGATGAACTAAGACAACAAGCCCACTCGTCGAGAAGCGCTGCGACTAAGACTAATGCGAGGATTAGGAGCTGAGTGACTAAGATCACTTGAGAGGCGTTCAGGGAACTGATAAGAACTGATGATCAGATTCAGGATCAGATGTGAACGTTTAAAGACGAATAGATTAAACTTAAGGTACTACTACTAACAAAGTGTGTACTTAAGTTTAATGTAAGAATATAACATGTAACGACAGTTATATGTAACAGTATAACATAAACGTTATGTTATACTTACAGTAAGTAACGTCTGTGAATGATCATGTAAATGACAGTAAGCTAGATAAGACTTTATCTATGAAACGATTGTAAGACTTTAACGAAAGTAGTATGTCAAGGTAGATAAGTATAAACGAATGACTTATCACATGATCATGTTGATTGTAACAAACAATTGTCAATAACGCGAACGCGCGTTGGTTGTAACAAATATAAAAGAAGGAAGAAACTTGTCTAAGAGCTTCCATCCCCACTTCTTTGCCTATGTCGTCTCAACAACAAATCATTCGCACCATCACCGACTTTGCCTTCACCACCCCTACTCCTGATGACTCCCCACTATCCATTCGACATTCCACCTCCCCCTCCGAGGCGTCTGAACAAGATCCAAACGACTTTTATATCGACAAATACAACAACCGCATCAACACAACGAATGCAGATGCCCCCACCATCATACAAACACCATCGTGTTGCGCCCCCCCTGACTATTCATCAGATAGAAATGCTGACACAATATTACCAGTTAATGAGCATCAGAACGGAGCTTCAATTGCTCATCTGCTCATCTGAGTCAGTGATGACTCAGATATTGTCATGTCTAGTCAACAAAGCACTGCCACACAAGCAGCTGCTCCCCCTCCTGAGGACCCTAGCACCCCTCGCAACCGCAATTCAGAAATTACAGAAGAAGATCGACGACTTGGATACGCCCCCGACCCTTCTGGGTTCTACGATAGAGCACCTTTTACCAGCATCACTGGCCCCAACGAACCCACATATAAGGATATCCGTGACCGAGTCCAAGCGACAGTTACCTATGGTTGAATCCCCATGAATGACGAGACTCAGGAACAGATAATCCGTATCTGGTTCCTCGTATTACAGCACGAGATCAGAGCCGCCTTAATCGCTCTGGCAACAGCCAACTGGAACTTCAACACAGTAAACCTGCTTGAAACCATCGCTAACATCAGCACCATGATCTGGCCCACTGAGACTGCAGACGGCCCCAATCTACTACAGTTCACAGTCGACCTCTTACACCGCCTCATATGAGCAGACATCGAATGGTACATCATCCCCACAATAGAAGAAGTATGCCGACATTCGATCACAGTCTCTCATATCGAGAGAAACATCCAGCAGTTTCTTATGCACCCAACATGGCACCTACCGCTTTATGTCGCCCCCGACCATCTCCGAGCAGTACGCTTTACAAAGGACGCTTTGGATTACGCCACAGATATGGCCTTCCACACAGAGAAAATACAACAATTGGCGAAGCAGCAACTCACCAGATGCGAGACTGTCTTCCCCTTACCCTACAACCGCCAACCACGATTTGTGTTTGGTAACCCGCAGGCTCAAGCAGTCGCTACTGCAATCAATGAGCTTAGCAACCATGGAAAGCTACATCCGAGTGCAGCACCAACTACCTTACTGGCAGCTCATCACCGACCTCATATGCTGCCACAAGGTACCAACCGAGACATTACCCCACAGAACCCCCGCGCCCATCTCTCCCCCAGTAACAACCTGAAGCACAGCTGTCTCATCTGCAATAGCCGAGGACACCTTACCGTCGACCACCCCAAGGAGGCTAACACTCCCATTACCACCAGGAAGAAGCCGACAGCTAAAATGACATTTCCTAAATGCCCAGTTAAGAACGTCGTTACTGGACAGCCAATGTCCAACAAAGAAGTCAGGGACAGGAACAACAAACTTGCTGCATCCGCATCCTCATCCTCATCCACCCGACCCTCCTCTTCTTCCATCAAATTACAGAAGATAGTGAAAGAAATGGGTCGACCCTTCAAGGACGATCTCCACACGAAGAAGTAACAACCTGAAGCACAGCTGTCTCATCTGCAATAGCCGAGGACACCTTACCGTCGACCACCCCAAGGAGGCTAACACTCCCATTACCACCAGGAAGAAGCCGACAGCTAAAACGACATTTCCTAAATGCCCAGTTAAGAACGTTGTTACTGGACAGCCAATGTCCAACGAAGAAGTCAGGGACAGGAACAACAAACTTGCTGCATCCGCATCCTCATCCTCATCCACCCGACCCTCCTCTTCTTCCATCGAATTACAGAAGATAGCGAAAGAAATGGGTCAACCCTTCAAGGACGATCTCCACACGAAGATGATGCTTGGTATCGCAACCGAGCAGGACTATAAGGATTACAACGCCCACCGCCTCCTTCGCCCCAACTCCATACTACCGAATCCTGCCTACAAGCGCAAAGGGAAAGCCCGTGCTCCCTCTTATGTCGAGGACTCCCCAATGGAGGACTATCACCAATACGACGGCCCCTTCGAATCCGACCCCGTAGCCATCGCCAACATGACCAGCGAACCAATGATGGAAAATTATTATTAAGAAGTTAAGTTGCAGACAACTTACCACAGAATGGAGCTAGTGTTACAGTTATACGTGTTCAGGACGTTCATACTGTATGTACTTTTACTTTTTTCTTCCTTTCTCCATTTGTCTCCTCGGAACCCCACGGACTACATTCCTACTTATGACTTACCCCTGACATCACCCCTATGTCACTTCCTTCCATCACCTTCTATATGATATCATCGTTTATCTTCACGTGTCATTTCTTTATGCGTTCTTATTATCTCTTTACCTATGTTATGATACAACCCCAGTAGTATATAAGGACCCCGATGTACAGTAGTAGAACCCTAAGTTCAACTTAGGTTGTGGAACACAGATACTTAACTCAATTCGCTGATCATCTCACGCTGAATCTCATCATCCTCACACTTGTGTACTTGGTCATAGTACGCGAGCTTATTGAACTCTACATTTGGTACTCGGCACTTGTCGATGCTGGATTTGTCGGTGACCCACAAATCCTGTTAGTCCAAGTAGTACTAAGTGTTCTCCATTATAACACATGAGGTGATAGGGAGGAAAGGGCCTCTCGCATCACAGGCCATAGTTACAGGGATTACAAGAAATACAATATTTTAGAAAAATAATTCTTATTACAGTTTCCAGGGCGAGACTGGGTAAACTCTCGACAAACTTCATCATGGATCCTGTTCAAAATATATGAATTGCTTTTGTTGAACTTGGCGAATGTGTAAACCGGACCCTCCGAGTCCAAAGAGGTGATGCAGGACAGATTAGAGCTCAAAGAGACGATGTAAGGCTTTTCTTATGGGATATAGAACGGGTAGATCTTTTTCTGTCCTTAAACGTGGCATATTGATTTGAGTCTGGTAGTACAGGGAGGATATCAGTGGTCAAGACTTCTGTACAATAGAGCTGTCTATTGATAATATGGTGGCGGAATTGGACCTAGCAGAGGATGAGGCACATGAACTTCCTGAAGAAGTGCCAATTTCAGTAGCCCATATGGACTTTAGTAATGGAACAGGATGACCGCACCTAGAGATTGAATGGAATTGGTTAGTGTACACGATCCAAGTCTGGATGGTCAAAGAAATCGCCAAAGAATTGAGCTGCAATAGAAGGACAGTTTGGTGCCACTTGGTGGATTATGGACTCACTGAACAAGCCCCACCAGTTATTTGGCATGTGCTGCAGCCAGATGGCTCACTTGCCAAGGAGTGGCATCCAACAGGTCCCGTAATGTCAAGGATCAACAACGATCCTGACACTCTAGATGCCTTGGTGTGCGAAATACTGGAAACCCATCATATGTGTGGAATAGAGTATTTACGGGGCGCTGTGGTGTCCTTGGGTTTATGAGTGTCTCATGAAAAAATTCATGAATCCTACAGCCATGTTGCAGGTGTCCGAGCTCAGTTTGTTCAGCCACCAATTCAACAATGTGTATACTCGGTCCCTGTGGTCAATTCCTTGTGGCATCACAATGGGAACCATAGTATGTGCCACTTTGATGAACTCTACCTCATTTCTAACTAGAGAGCAGAGTTAATACAATGGAAGTTTGTCATACACAGTTTTATTGATGGGAAATCTCATTTTATAACAGGCATATGTGTCAACATGAATAATCATGTGCAGACTGTTTTAGACCTATTCAAGGCAGCAATAGCTCGTCATGGCCTTCCTAGCAGGGTGAGGGGTGACCATGGGACGGAGTCTCGGAGAACGTGAAGGTGGCCTTGTATATGATTGAAAAAAGAGGGAATGCCCATGGTTCTTACATCTTTGGACAGTAAGTAGGGTATATGTACTATAGTTCCATTTATTGACTGATAAATAACTGCAGATCTGTTCACAATATAAGAATTGAATGGCTATGGGTGGAAGTAGGACGCCATTTAATAAAGAAATGGAAATCCTTCTTTGAGGCCCTGGAGGCCCATCATGGCCTTCAGATTGATAGCAAGGGTCATGTGTGGCTCCTCCACCACCTATTCCTTGATGCGCTCAACAACAACCTGCAGAAGTGGGCAAGTCATTGGAATGCCCACAAGATTCATCTTAGAGATGAAAAGAACAAGTCCCCCCGAGAGATATTTATGACCGGCGCTCGACAACGCGCCGCGGCAGGGATAGCTGATCTCTTAAATCAAAGAGAAGAGAACGAGCAGGAGATTGTAGATTTTGGAGTGGATTATGAAGATTTGGATGAGAGTGACCTCATCGATAACTTATTGGACCGGAATGCTAACGCCTTTGACAACCACGTCCCTGATCAGTTTAATCAAGTCCGATGTGAGGCGCCAGGATGCCCGCTCACTATTGGACAGGTACAGGCCCTGGATAATGTTCTTGCTGTAGAATTCAATATGACAAACCGTAACATGGAAATACGAAAGTTGATCTGGGACTGAGCTCTTACATTTTGCTGAAATCTTTTTTAACACCTTTCATACCACACATATAACCTTGTTTCGAACATAAATATTACACGTATTATAAACTTGTGTAATCCTCTGCCACCCTCACTACCTGTGGATGCCACCACAGATCAAAAGCAGTCGATCGTTCATCGTCGAGATTACCTGGCTCCATCAAAAGGTTGACAACATAGGCGTCCAAAGTGATGTCTATGGTAAAGGTGCAGGTATGAAAATGGACGTAGACCCGGGAAGCAAGAGGCTTCAGTCGAGGTTTGTAGTGCAGGTTGACCTATTAGTAAAAGAAAAGCGGTGAGTCAGTGTACATTTATAGATGGAGTTAAGCTTTACAGCGACATTTTTCCAGAACCCAGCCAGTGGCAAAACCTCATATTCGGTGGCAGCTCTCCAGAAAAGCTTTGCACGCAGTAAATCGCGATCCTTCTCGCCAGCAAGGTATGTTTCCTTATCAATGCTCGAGTTTACAAGTTCTCTGGGGTGACCTTTTCCATGAAGCCACCGACGGAGTCGCAAGACAAACAACTGGAAAAAAATAGTAGCGTTGGGATCATTGGCATGCCTTCCGTTAAACTCCAATCGATCGCCAACATTAGTTGGCATCCTTATAATAGAAGAGTATAATGTGGCGATAAATTTGAAGGCGTATAGGGAGTCCTCTTGATACTTTGGCATCCCCATTAGCTGATATAGCAGTCTTATTATAGGATAACGAACACACCATAATAAGTTCGTGCAGGCCCAAGAAATTGAGATTAAAGCCATGACAAAATGCTCGGAAGTATCTATGCGCCCAAGGATCATCGTGTCCGAGGAGGACATTCGCAAGAAGCCTTTTCATCATAGTGTCATGCACATCTTTGTTGCGCTCCTTGGCGAATATCGATGCCTTCGTGTGTTAAGTGAGTCTGTTTCATTACTATCGCTATAGTTTACTTACATCTATTCCTTCTAGCTGGATTGCGCGGCGAGTAACCTCATTTAGGTAGACCTCGCCAGCAGGAACCTTGACCGTACGTTCAAATCCCAGGATTTTGTTAACCAAATGACGTGTTTCCCTATCAGGTATCAAGGATACAAAAAATGGTGTGTTTTCTAGGATGCAATCACTGTTGTGAAAGCATGCTGCGTATATCAAGAAAGGGCTTATAGGGATAGGCCCTACAAGCAAATGAAAAGTCACAAGGGCCGCCAGTGCGCCATCTACTTTGTAGTCCTCGAGCTCGTCAGCGGTCACACTAACATATACTGATGCCCTGGATAGATTTAGCGTGTAGTAAGTGCTGTCGCCAATGATGTTCCACTGGGGGCTATCCTCAATCCGCGCTCGTAGGGCACCATGGTATGCAAGGTGGGAAGGGCCATCCCCAACACTTACCTGGGACCCAGCAGAGGCACGTCTAGATGATATTTGTAACCGTCCACGTAAAATCTTTCACAAAAGAGTACTCACACAAAAAAAGGAGACGCCTGCATTGTCAGGAGCGCATGTTTGTTATCAATCGTGCACAGAACAGTGGCCATCTTGGTAATTTCGACACCCGGTTCATAAATACCAGGCTCTTTCCCTTTTACAAGAGCATTGACAAGATCGATGAATGCCGCAGGGAGTGCCTTTGTTGGAATACACTATAGGTGGTATTTACTTTCTTTGCCGTCATCGCATCGATTGCGTGTCTGATCTTGCCACTGGGTCAACTGGTGCTCTTCTAGGTATGGTGGTACAGGAATCTCTTCGTCTTGTTCTGGGCTTACAGTCCGAATCCTAGTTGCTCGAGCTTCGACCTAGAAAAAGGGTGACATTAATGTAAGCATCAATACCTTATTGAAAATATGTTACTCACATGGTGGGATGGTGAGCGAGTTCGTCGAGTAGGTATCTACAAGGTTTAGCAGGCATGTTCTTCGTATCATGGTGGTCAAGCCTTACCATGGATTCTGTTGACGTCTGTTCCTACAGCAATATATAAATAAGTACACCGACGTGCTGGACAGTAGTAAGTCAATCACCTCAGGCTGTCCTGTTTGGTTATTAACTTCTTCATCAGGGCCTGGACATATACCTCGTAAACAAGTTCCCCTCTTTTGACTTTTGGGCATGACCATCGGAATAAACTCGTGAGAGGCGAATAATCGCCATGGTGTGCAAGGGTGGGGTTTCTTATATATATTGCCCTTTAGTGGTGCTACCATGATGTATAAGACTGAGGAGACAGAAAGATAAGTGCTAACTTACCAATGATTAGCAACTGTTTAATAACTTGATCGTTCTTAGAGTCAGGATCATTAACAGCCATTTTTTGAAGGTAAGCCAACGTGAATCCCGCTGAGAACACTTCATCCTGCTTGAAAGTTATGAGCCCGTTTTTCCGTGCACCTTCTGTTATCACATCCCAGGACATGCCATTGTAATTCCTGCCGTCGTCACGATAGTCTAAAGGGAGGTAATATCCATGACCGTTTAAGTGATCCTTCACTTTCTGATCCAATATTTGCCATAGTGAGTTTGTACGAGCTTCGAAGGTTATGTCGAATGCCAGACTGGCTCCCCTCAAGGTGCCAATGACTTCAGCAAAGTCACGCCAGTTGAAGGAAAAGGTAGGCGATGTATATGATTTATGTACAGCCTTAGCCGGCACCTGAGTATTGAAGGTGTAGCATAAGTCCTTCACCCGAAATATTAATGTGTAAGCTCACAACAAACGGCCATATCGCTACTCTGAACGCAATATTGACCGGTACAGCTGGGTCTACCCTTTGATATCCGGATTTCCTTCCATTTGGAGCACAGTGCATCGCTGATTCCATCCGTTGTTGTTGGACAGTCCCTGTGGCAGCAGATCGGGCTGTCCACATCTGCAAAGGTGCAGTCTGGTTTCCCCCTATCCGGTTTCCTACAGCCGCATTACTGAGTGCAAGAACAGGAGGACTTTGTGCTATCGCTACAGCGGAATCTGATAGCAGAGAACCTACACCTTCATGGAGTGCGACATGCATGGCATGAGCTTTTCCACAAACACAAGGAGAGGGGACTCCGTCAAATGCAAGTCGTTCCTGTGAGATATAATAATAATGAATTGACAGTTATTCCCAAATGTTATAGATTTACATCTGGATAGTATCCACCACAGTCATTGGCTGGACACCGACCTCGCTGGGACATATCACTAGGATCCCTGATGGTGAGATGTTTCCAATATTCATGACCACAGAGACACTTTTCATGTGGTTCTGTAGGAATGCGACGAAGTGCCGCGCCAAAGAGAGTTGTACGGCAATTATGACAGTCTTGGACTTGACATGCTTTCCGAGGATGTAAGTATGGGGGAGCAGTGACAAGGGACATTGTTCTTCTTGACGGAGACGGAACAGTACGGGTGAGCAATGAAAATTTTCTTTCTTTGCTAATTATTGACATATATTATCTGACACAAACAGTGGAGTGCGTGGAGAGCATGGAGTGAGTGGAGTGTGTGGAATGTGTGGAATGCATGGACTGCATGGAGAGCGTGGAGTGAGTGGACTGCATGGACTGCATGGACTGCATGGAATGCATGGAATGGAATTTTGTTTAATGTAAATTCACATGGAGATCTCGTGTACC
>QFEO01000084.1:0-15949 GCA_003316615.1 Amanita pseudoporphyria
TGGAGGTTCGAGAGGAGAGATGTATCGGCTGCGTCGTCGTTTAAAGCCCAGACGAAATCTAGAACTCGAGGGGCATCACCTCGGTGATACCAGGTGAACGCGTCCGGGATAATAAGTTAGCTCCAGAAAGAGAGTTATGGCAATTGGTGGCATACAGTTGACCGAATTATCCCAAATTACCGCATGGACATTGAAATCGCCTTGTACAAGCAGGATGTTATCAAGCGCAGGTAGCTTAGCGAGGAAAGTTCACAAAGAGTTGCGCTGCGCCAGGATAGCGGGACGCGTATTGCAGTAGACGTTAATGGTACACCAAGACAGGCTGGTGACCTGGTCTGCAAGAGAGATTGGGGTTGTCGAAGAAAAATTCATCGAGAGCGCAATGGAAGCGTGTGCAGGTGCGACGGTTGACAGAGGCCAATCTTTACATTAATATAAGTCAATTTGACATCAAATGCTTTCTAGCCAGTCAGTACTACTGCTAAAAAACCACCTTTCTACTTAATATCTCACTTAACACAGGCAAAATGACGGGTATAACAAAACTCACTGTAACTAAATAAAGGACTTGAATGCTTGATAATACTGAAGAATAGTGGTGCGGTTCTCCAATGGTCTCATCCCTTCACTGTTGCGACGTGGGAGTCGTGCGGTATGACGATAAACTACAACTGGATTGGCGGGAAAAACTCCACCCATGACAGCGTCATTGAGTTCTGCCGTAATCTTTATCTTGTAGAAGGTGGGAGAGGTTCCGGCAAGCGTGATGCCAGGGAAGGTGATCTCATTGCGAATTGGGACGTGGAGTACCCTCTCACGAATGAAGTTATTTCGCTGATAGGCGGCGATAGCTTCAGCAATAAGCTGTGGTCCTGTATCTTCCTCATATTCAAGCTGTTTATCTGTCTGCACCAGAAGAAGATAGTCATTCTCGTCACAGATGCAAACGTCTGTCTGAGCTGAGCATTGCCTCCCACAGGCGATCAAAGGAATGGCCTGACGAGTGATGATGACTCGGCGACCTGATGCGTACCCCAACGTCTCCAACAGTCTGGCCACGAAGTCGTCAACAACAGCTTCCTGGTCTATCTTGGGATTTTGAGCGAGATCAAGGTAATGCAGCAACTTGTAGGTATCATCATCAGGAGCGAGTGCTCTATCTGTGGTCCCACAGAAGTCATGTACAGCAGGTGGCACAGGCGGGAGTTTGTTTTGATTGAAGAACTCCACAAACGACTGCTCAACCACTTCAATGTTGTATGCTCGAAGCTCGTTTTGAGTCCAATCATTACCAGATTTTGCACTGCGGATGTGGTTTGCCATGACTGGGGTCTAGCATGAGTTAAATTTCAACTGAGATTAGGCAGACTTACGCGTATGAAAGAGGGAAATGAGGGGCAGTAGGGGGGTCGATACTCCTATGATATATGACTTTGAATAGGGGTTGCCGGAAATAGTCGGCATTCGCCGAGACAGGCGCGTCGCTTTCTTCGACTCTTCCCCTCCCTAAATTGAGGAATTGTTCGCTCAGCGAAGCGTAAAAGCCGTCTGATTCTCTATTGTCAACTTACGCAATGTATATGGGAAAGTTGAAGCGAGGATTATAATAAATGCCGAAATGGGGGGAAACAATGGTGGCTGTCTTCGACGGTATGTAGTTCGGAGAGGACGATGCTTTGGATGTCGCCGTCGATAACGAAGCTAGGCCCAACAAAATGAGTTTGTCGGAGCGCAATGTTACGATGCTTACGTTGTCTTGGAAATTACCTACTGTCACGACGTTGCCCATTATGACAGTCCGACAGCTGCCCAGAATGCCGTGCACAAATTAAACAATACCATCTTCTCTGGCCGAAAGATCTACGTAACACTATACCCTTCTACACCCCACGACTTTCTTTTTCGCAGTTGCCGCCAAAATTTTCGGTCTACCTGTAAACATATCGTCCACGGAATTAGAAAGACATACCGGCACAGATTACATCACTAATTACGGCTTCGCCACTCACTTCGGCTCAAAGGACATAGAGAGAGAGCTCAGATGGTGCGTACAACGCATTGGTATTATTTTGAAACATTCGAAATCGACTCGCAAAACCACAGTAAAGCCAATGCAGAGGTTTGTGTTCGATTTCGTAGACGGGAGGATGCTGAGCAAGCACACCGCGAACTCAGTGGAGCGCAACTGTCGAGGTCTGGATACCCAACATTCCGCACTTGGTTGTCAAAGGTGAATCAGTACGATTCCCGTGCCTCAGTATAATGCTCAAAAAGCCCGCTGGGATTCTATTGCGGAGCGGGATGACAACAAGGAAGCATATGTGCGAATTGTGAACAATGGCACTCGCGCTGATTAGTATCCTCGGTGACGACAAGAAGACTGTCGGCCAATTGAAAGTCCGAGTGGAGAATTTAATTACTGGAGAGACCTTGGACGGGTCATTGTGGCATCGATCATTTTTGGGGCCAGTTGGATGACGCTTTCTTGAAGATGTCAATTCCCATACAAAGGCTTACGTTCGATGTGACTGGAAGACCGTGTCCTTGAAACTATATGCAGATGGACGCGAAAAAGAAACAGTTCTAAGGTCGATAAAAGTAGAAGTAGAGCGCTTGGAAGCTTTGGAGTCGTCAATCATCATTCCTCGACGTGCTGTGGGCTTCTCATGTGCAAAGGATTATCTATGTTAAAGACGGAGTTGGGAGACGACGTCGCAAGCCTTAAAGATTCCTCGATTGATAGTGAAGGTGGTATATTGGTAGGCGGATTACATACGCACCTCAAATATATCTACTATCTGATTATTACCACTGCGCGATACGAGGATGCTCTTTGCTAACAAGGTCCATAATTTTGACATTCCCTTGATACGTCACGCGTCATCCAAACTGGATAGGGCGGTGCATTTTTGAAGAGTTCGCCATGCCTATAGCACCATTCACCCTTGACAGTTCGTTCCTTGCTGCATATATACCAGTATGCACATATAGTAACGTGCCTTCATTTCTCTAGACAGCTTCAAGTTGGAGGCCATCGATTTTACTCAGACCGCGTCTCAACAACTGCTGGAGTGTTATTCAACTCCGAAGGAAGCGAGTCAGGAAGAGTCTGAAAACCTTACGCTTGCAACTGCGAAGTCGCCGCATGTGAAAAACGTCCGTGGAGGAAAATACCGCAGACCAAATTCGGACCGTCAAAAGAAGGCATATAAGTACTTCGAAGAAGTCTTTAACAAGATCTTCACTTCCTGACCGCGAGGCCAAGGTATTTTTAGCCGAATCCAAGGATATATGTGATGATAAGTCGTTTCCATGCCCTCAATGCCCTGACATGAAATGATAGGCCAAGAACATGAAATCGGAGAAGTGGATGACAACTCTGGCAAGTTCCAGACAGACATCAAAAAGCACCTGATATTCTTGGAGAATCTTCGTGATCAAGAACAACCCGACGGTATCCTTACCTTTCAAATAGAGGAAATCCTTTAAGCACCAAAGATACATTCGACATTATTCTGTCGAGGGGAGAAATATATGAGCAAGCGTTTTGACGTCAAAATCATGGATCGAAAGGAGCCATCAATAGTTGCAGATCAATCAGCCCGTCCTTCCCCTGCGATCGTGGTGGAATTAGAGGAAGCACATTCTTCGTTCAAGTTCTCAACACCGCTTTAGACTTGACAACAGTTTCTAATCTTCGAGACAGACTCCCAAAGGACTCCAGATGCCTTCATTTTGATATATTAGGCGAGAGCACTGTCGCACCATTTCTTCATTAATTTCGATGATAGATACAAACCGGTTTTGCTAATTTACATTCTGACGATTCATCATATCTGTGAAGATAATAGTCAAACCAACGCATGAAAATGAATGCGATAAGAGCGTACACTATTTGGGGCCACAACGAGCCAAGCAATGAAACATTTTTACAAGCTCTGGTTCTGTCCATCATTTTCCTTCGCTTCTTCCTCAATTCGTCGCCTGATATGAACTTGGGCGAGTTTAACCTCGATCGAGTAACAAGAC
Organism: Amanita pseudoporphyria; assembly: GCA_003316615.1. Taxonomy (NCBI): domain Eukaryota; kingdom Fungi; phylum Basidiomycota; class Agaricomycetes; order Agaricales; family Amanitaceae; genus Amanita; species Amanita pseudoporphyria. The sequence continues at coordinate 4,030 of QFEO01000084.1, forward strand.
GGTCTATAAGCACCATTACTGCGTACGATTCGTGTCCTTCCCGCCAACTAGTGATCCGTCCGGTTCTTGGACTCTTTTCGCAGAACGCAACGCTGGGCTAAAGGTTCAATTTGGGTAACATGCTTGAACAGTGATCGGGATGTGAACACACGAAAACCCACCTCGGCATATTCCGAAACTCGCGCTCACAGGTTATATATATCTCACAATCAATATTTGCTTTCTTCCCACCATGTCCTTCTTTAAGGGTGCTGCGCACCCCCACATCGACCATTCTGACTTCAACGATGTTGGCCGCGATCAGAACATTATCAGCGATTCTGTCGTCACCGATAACCAGTACATCATCAACGGTCCTACCATCATCATTAACCTAGTCTCCGCCCCAGAACGTGACCACCCTCATCTAAGCACTGAACCACACCCCCCTCCCGAGATAACATCCAGAGAATCAGTTCTTCGTCCGACATTCCGCTCTACAACCACCAATCTCCACCTCCCTGCTGCTCGTCTCATCATCGAAATCGTTCAGTCGCTCCCTGCTTCTGATCACTTCCGTGATCTGAAGGAGGACCTAAGTGCGCTGCAGAAAACGCTGGACCTCAGTGGACTGGCAATCGAAGCATATCAGTCCACGCCAGTGGGTCGGATACTTGCATGTACTATTAGCGAGGAGACGACGAAGTGCATTGGAGTGCTACGAGATTTGCTAAGTGCGATCAGGGGTTATCAACGAGATGTCAGGTCAATGAACCTGTTTTTATCCTTGATTCGATCGTCGAGAGGTGGGCGTGAATTAGGTGAAATACGTATTTGGAGAGAAAAATTGTCGGATTGTCAGAAGTCACTAGGCCAGTGCTTACAGGTATTAGGCTCGTGCGTTTTGCCTTTCTTCCACGTCTTGGCGTTGCTAAAGCAGTGTATTATCGTTAGTGCTTCATTGCGTGCCTTTGGGAGCAGCGTGCTTGCACAAAATGTGTCTCCCGAAGATTTCAATCGTCTATTACAACAAGGTCCTCCTTCCCTACGCCACTTACAAGTCAACAAGATTACCGTAGTCGATCATTTGGGACGAAACTTACCGGTTCCGACCATCTTCTGCTCCGCGTGGGAGGTAAGGTGTCACGATCGCAAACACGTTGTCAGCTCATATATGGTTGGTATATTAGGATTTCTGTGTTTTCATCAGCGAGCTCTCCAAGGATAGTGTCGGCCATGAGTTTATAGAGCGACGCGACTTTAGTATGCTTTATGATAACAAAGTCATTGATCCCTCAGAGTTCCCTGACCGTGTTGCATCGGGAATGACAATCGAAATGAGTATCATCTTACGACAGAAAGCTTCCTATCTATCCAAAACAAAGTGTCCCCGATGCGGTTATAGCGCATCAATCCCTGTGGGTAATGGTTGGGTTGAGTGGGAAGTACCTTCAATTTCTATCATCGTCCATAATTGAAAGCTTAAATGACAGTTTGCATTGCTCTGGACAATATCAATCATCTAATAAGGAGGAGATTATTTCTCAAGCATCGTATGTACTACATATTAGTACATTGATAGATAAATATGATACACCAATAGGAGTAAGAATTCTCAACAACATGAAGAAGATAGTGTAAGATATTTTCGCCGCATACATATTATCAAGATGAGGGTATGTTCCAAGAAACCTGAAACTAACTCTGTGGAACTCACTGGGTCCCAATAGCCTCTACCAGAGCCTTTGTTCCCTCCAGATTTTTTACAGTATCTCTCTAATTCTCTAGAAGATTTTGATGAAAGCATGTCCCAAACTGATTCTGATATCAGTTTTGAGAGGGACTTTGGACAATTGTTTAGTCCAGATGATGATGTCCATGACATTCATTTGGAGATGGGTCACAGTGCATTTTGATGTACATCTCTTTGTGTCCTTTGGCTTTGGACATTAAACCATTCATATTTTGGTTGGTTCCACTGCTGGAGTTCCTGTTCTTTCAATGTGCATGCATCTATTATTTAGGTCACTTTTTTTCCCCCTCCAAATGAGGCCCTGTTAATTTGAGATCTTATTCCCAGATTATTTTCTTGCCAATTTCATTGCATTTTCTTGCTTCTAGAGTGTGTCGAAGAACAGTTTGGTATATTTTCCTTCCTATTTAGGTTGATTATGACACTCAGTATTCATCAGTCCTGCAATTTTCTGCTTTGCGGTGCACCTACATGTTGTCTACCCATCTTCCCTTAGAGCTCAATTAGTTTGTGAGCCCGCACCGCACAATTCCTATTTCCATACACATGCGAGTCATCTGTAGTTTTATTGCGGGCTCACGCTACACTGGCCTGACCTAGTACTTTCTCACGGCTTATGATAGATGATTGATCAAGACAATTCACCATTGAGGAATGCGTACTACCTGAAGAGATACATTTTCCCTTGTCGGAGTTTGCCTTTGGTCGTCGAATCCATGGTGATTGAAGCAAGAGAAAACTGTGTCAGCTGAAATTGATTTTATCGTTGCAGACCCTATCCGACATCAGATGGTAAAACGAAATGTCCCGTAAAGGAGAATTTTCTACTTCCGCTAGGTAACTCAATGATTAAAATCTGAGCGGACCATCACAATCGCGCCTGACTTCGATAGAAATTAAAGCGGGGAATCTTGCTTGATTCGCGCAATCTTCTCAGTCGTAAGTGGTGCATTCCCTATGAACCTTGTTTCTAGGTTACCCTTGATTTGACGTTGATATTCCCGTGCTAGTACAGATAAGTCGCAAGGACGTGTAATTTCTTGGCAGATATGGATGCGGCTCTGTCGCACAGTGAAACCCGAGCGCCCAGGAAGTATTATGGAATATTCTGATACAGACATCCCCTCTGCTCGCGCCCAATGCAGCTACCGCTGGTAATGAGTACGGTGCCATACTTCTTAAAAATATCGTCTTTGTCGCATACCGAGTACGGCTTGAGCCTATCCTCATGCCGTTGCATACAATACACCAAAAATAGCCGCCTGCTCGTGCCGTATTGTCCTTCCCCAATAAGCGTGTAAGTTATCATAAAATGCACATATGTTCCCTATTTTCCTGAGCGTAAGACGACCTTGAGATAAAGACGAAAGGGTGATAACGGCTAGCCCTAACCCGAAGTGCGTCGTGAGGAATCGGACATACATGAATTCCCACGGCGGTACCCCCAGCACTCTCCTCCATTTCCTCGACCTCATCACAAATGGCGTCTAGACTTGCCATCAACTCTCTACGAGCTGTCGGTTCGTGTTCCGACAAACCTATTTTACCTATTGTGCTAAAACAAGTCTTTAGCTCGGTCAAGAGTGGTTGCTTCCCTCCCTTACAACGTCCATGCGTGAGTATGGCATCGAAAAACGCGTATTTTTTGTTCAATTGAATGCGGTATAGTCGCTCGTTAGCAACCTCGTCGAATCCCCCTCCGCCAGAGGATCGCGCTTCGGAAATCATCAACAAGCTTCCTTCCTCCCCCAACCTCATCACTAAGACTGGTTCCGCCATTCTGGGCACGGGTCTCGTCGCTGCTGCCATCTCGCAAGAACTGTATGTAATCAACGAGGAGACTATCATTCTTGTTGCGTCTGCAATGTTTTTCACGTACATTGCCAAGGTATGTATCCCTATTTAGATCATGGTGGGAAGGCCGGATATTGAATGTGTGGTTTTTAATTTAGGTCCTGCGTGAGCCTTATGGTCAGTGGGCTGAAGGTCATATTTCGCGCATCAAGAATGCCCTTACTAGCGCACGCACTGAACATACCCAGGCCGTTAAAGGCCGGATTGACTCGGTAGCTCAAATGAAGGATGTCGGTTCACTCACGCACGCACTTTTCTCTTTGTCAAAGGTGCGCATATATTGCGCATAAATACCATTTTACGTCATGTTCTAATCCGAATGATAATTTGACGTAGGAGACTGCGAAGCTCGAAAGCGAGACGTTCGTCCAACAACAACAGGTTGCGGTCACATCAGAGATCAAGGCCGTACTAGATAGCTGGGTTCGCTATGAACAACAACTGAAGGAGAGCGAGCAGGCTGAGCTTACCAAGACCGTCATTGACAAGGTGCTTGCTTCAGTCAAAGACGAAAAGACGCAGCGCGAGATCCTTCTTGGCGCTGTTGCGGAGGTGGAACGTGAGCATCCCTTTTGGACTGTGAAGGCTCCACGGACGTCCTAACGCTTTACTTTTAGAACTGGTTAAGAACAAGGGTATCTAGATATATGATATGTAATAGAACCGCCATTAGTCACACTTTTGGCAACTTCGTGGACCATAATGGCTGTCTAGCTAAGCTATATATATACTTAAAACAACCGCTGAACAACTCTTCAAGCAGAAACCTCGACGTTCATGCACCGCCGTCTAACTACACTTATGTTCCTAATACAACCGGCTGGATTCGGATTTACTCAGTGCATCAATGCATCACTGACCCTCTCAAGTCACTGAATTGGGCTTTGGTTTGCAATTGTATATGGTAGTTTGGCATTATGTTGATATTTTTTAAGTCGGGAACAGGTATTCCCCTGGCAACGTTCTTTATCCTGACATTGCCTTAGGTATCTTCAACATTCTCTTCAATCAGCCAGTAAGGCCCTGGCCCTGATTACTTGCAATCCATGTGTAGTCGGCTGTCTAAACGGCTAGGAATTGGGTGCTTTCTGCCGCATCTATCCTCCCGATTCCTTCGACCCTTTGAAATAATGTCGCCCTCCCTAATGTAGCAACGTACCAATGATCTTCAAGCTTCTTGGTCCAATGTAACACGGAAACATCCCCTTGTGCTTCATCATTTCATGCAGATCGCTTCATAATGAGGTTCCCGGGGGCAAAAGAGCGAAGAAGCACCTGAAGAAGCTAGAAACGGCACAAAACTACGCGCTTCCGGCACTACACCAACCAGTGGCCTTCAATGGTAAACGAAAACGTAGGGAGCGCGAGTACACACTTCATGCATGCACCTACCCCCTGCCAGGCTCCGTGCTCTTCGAGAACGATCATTCGTCGCCCCGGAGTCTTTCTACGTACCAACATCGGCAACTGCTGTATTTCTATGCTTAAAAAAACGCCAATGGGCTGAAGTTGCCGACGTTGTCTCTTCGCGGTAGAATTGCAGGCCTTAGAAATGGCCTCATCCCAGAATGACTCGCAGGGCAACCCTACATTCTAGTCGACAACGCGACGACGGCAAAGATCATTTTTAACACGAATATTCACGACAGACAGCAGCGTAGCATCACAGCTATGAAGGTGTTAAAGACTTGGCTTGCCCAACATTAAATAATCGGCTCGTGGTGTCCCGTTCGTGGTGAGATTGTGGAAAACGAGGTGGTTGACAAGCTGGTCAAAATACAACGGAGCACCATCGCACTAACTCTCCAGTCACTGATGAAATTTGTCAGCGACGCCGTCCTATCGGAGACACAGGAGTGGGACAAGCAGTTGCGGAGCGTTAGAGTGTGTGGACCCATATTCCTCGTCACTGCGTATGGTGCGAGCACTTTTTTTCTCACCGGTCAACTGTTGCCACTAGTAGAAACAATTGTCATGTTTTTATGACTCAATCCAACGGTAGAGTCCTTCGATAACACACGAACTTTTGTACTAGCTGTTAGTAACTTCAATTTATTTCTGCTTATCGGACAGCTCTCTTTTCACCGGACTTCGGCTATTTCCTAGCATCCCTACTTATATCGGATCGCATTGCGTTCTGTTTACCTACACAGTTGTACTGGCATTTTGTGAGTATCTAAGCAAAAAAAAAAGGTCCTAACCTTTTAGCCGGTAACCACACGCAAATATATTTACGGTTGTCTGCTATCATTATACGCGTGGTTGTCTACGAATACCCTGTTTCTCGTACGCTCCCGATACTCAAAATGTCATTATTAGGTCTATCTATGCGATGACAAGGGCTTGGACAGGTCGTAATGCCCATGTTGGTCGTAACAGTATACATGACGAAACTTATCCGCAAAATAAAGTGCATACCTTAACAGTAAAGCACCAAGCTCAAGCACACTAAATTATTGCTGTAGATGAGATAAGAGGCTCAATACACAAGCGGGAAATTGTTAATGCAAGAAGATAAACTATCCATTCACGGATGCTGCGATGATTCAGTAAATTTCGTATATGCCTAGACGCATTCGAAGAATTACCTGCGATCACCATAGGCTACTCGTTATTCGGAAAGAGAAGACAGACGTGACCCAGGAGGCGAGGGACATGGTGTGCTGCCATGCGCCTTTGAGCGGCAAGCGGAGCAAAATGAAACCGAGCAGGATGGACAAGTGAGAGCTTCAGGACGTCCACTGTCATCACGATATATCTGCATGCAGGTTGTAGTGACGCAGTATTTGTACTGAAGGCGGTGCTGAGCGATGTATGAAGCAGCCGCTTTCTCCATAAATTCGTCAAATTCTACTGGCGAGAATAAACTTTGCATTGTCGGGATGGTTATTGATCGTTTGCATTGCCAGTCATCACCTACGCAGTTCATCGGGAAACGTTCCCGAGCTGGAGCTGAAAAGAGATGGCGTTTCAAACATGGAGGGCAGTATTCGTGTCCACAGTTCAGCTCAATGAACTTGCTTGCTTCGCGGCGGCAGACAAGACACTTGGCCTTCCTCCCCTCTCCAAGCTGCGAACTTCTGCCTTGTATTTCGTCCACAAGGCGCTTCACGGGGTTGAATGATCGATAGCCACGATATTTGAGCACGGGAGTCGAACACTCTACATCGAGCCAGACTGCATCTTCACCGAGGCGCTTTTTCAGCGTTTCCAACCTCGCACTTCCACTAAATGATCCTATGAACCGCCGGTCTATCTCAATCGCATACACTGCCAGGTTAGAACGACGGATGAATTTCTCTATTTCGTCTGAGACCAACTTTATGGCGCCTCTAGTCGTAGCATAGAACGCTAATGTTTTCTTCACCCAATCTCGTTTAATCATCGAGATTCCCAAATCCTTTCGAGCGAGGTTGTATTCGAAGAATTCTGTGGTTTTCAAGTCGGACGACCAATGCCACCCGTCAAACCACCCAGAACAAAGATAATGATATTCCACTGTTTTAGCGATGCCTGTAGTTCCCGATAATGCTGCATTCCCTTCCGGCCCAGTCATGCTTCCAGATTCGTGGATGTGATGTAGTTCAAGGGGCACACAAAGGATGTGTGCTGCTTTTGGTTCATTAGGTCGTAAGGAGCATCGTAAAACAGGGAAATGAGGCTTGAGCCTCTTCCCTGCAAGCATATCATGCACTTTCTTGGCAGACGACCATGTACTGAACCAAGCTGTCGCCGCATTCCGTGCTCCCTTTGACGCAGGACCTTTAAACTCTGAGGATAATAGTCCAACACTAGACTCTAGCTCTCGCCGAAGGGATAGATAAAACTCCTGTAAGTAGAAGTCAGACATTGTCGTTCGCAGATGGCCATGGGAAGGAAATTCCCAAGTGATGTTGAGGATATAGGGAGGCGTTGTAGCAAGTGGAGTATCGTCAACAACATTTGCACCAGTGATTTTGTTTCTAACGATCTTTCCATTCAGCCTATTCGCTACATTCTGTCTCTGGGCTGCTTCGACAATGGCAGTAGCACTAATCGTGCTGTCTCCGTATTGTCGAGTGTCCAAGATACAAAATCGCGTGTCCAAGTCGGCGAAAAGCGCTTCAATTTCATCCTCCCGTACGTCGAGCGGTAGGCCATGTATTGCGATGAAGCCGTTATTGAAGCCGCACATCACAGACTGGACGTTTAAGCCTGCCCCGAATGTGATCAATGTCGAACCCCAGAGCACGCGCTGTACGGTAGCGTTGTTATCTCTGATCGCAGCATACGCATGTATTTCTTTGAAAATCTTGGATATCGGGAATATTGCAGATTCCACAGGTCCCCATATATGGAATGAACGCTTCGCATTTCTTGTGAGATGTCGGTCCAAGCCGGTAAGAACGCCATCCGAAACAGGTTTGATCTTCGATTCGACGAGTCTGGTATTTCCGGTTTCCTGTTCGACCTGTCTCAACTTCTGTTCCGCCTCCGCCAGGGCTCGCTTTGCCTTTTCTGCCTCCCGCAGCGCCCGATCTGCTCGGCGTTCCGTTTCCAAATTTAATTTAATTGCCTCCTGTGCCTTTCTTTCTTCATCGACTTTTCCTCTATTGGCTTCCTCCATTTGCCGTTCGGCCTGTTTCTGGGCAGCGAATGCTTCCTGAGTTTTCCTCTCTGCCTCTGCCTTCGCTCTAGTGACTTCTTCTGTCTCTCTCTCGGCTTCTCTTTGTGCGCTGATTGCTTGTTTCCATCTGTCCTCTGTGACCAGATGCGCACCAATGGCCTCCTCTAGACTACGTTCTGCTTCTTCCTGGGCGCGACAAGCTTCTTTTGCTTGATTTTCCGCCTTTATTTGTGCCTGACATGCTTTCTCTAGCTCAGTTTCCAGCTGCGTATTCAGCATCCTAATGATCTCCAACTCCAGTCGTGCTACTCTTAATTCGAGCTGAAGCTGCACATCATTGAAAGGATCTGGTATGTCTTCACCAACTTTGGTAGTATCGCTACGTTCCAGAGATAAAGCATCAAGACTGGGGACAGTGCGAGTGGCTAGCGATGTAGGCGTTGCCAGACTGTCGGATAAGGTGCTGATAGAGAAACGAGTTATATCTTGTATACGTGTGCTCTGTACCTCTACATCGATACCCATATGAGTCATATTCTGCATCGAAAAGATTGAGAAATCAGGCGGCACCCATAATTGACGTGCGCACCAAAACAGCCTGATGAAGCAATCCACATTTTGCTCCTCTCTTGCACATCCCAGTCGATGCATAATGGCGGCATATTGGAGGCATGAGCGACAGAAGAAAGTGGTCAAGATCGAGAGCTTTCTAGCTTCTGGTAAGCAAATTCTAATCAAAACCGATGCACTGTGGTTGAGGAGTCCTTTACAGAACTTCCGCGAGAGTGACGTGGAGTACGGGGAGCATAAATGGCTGAAAAAACATCTAGGCTGACTTACGCAGTTATCTTTCGCGCACTCCGAAAGAGCACGAGAACGTTGGCAGGCGACGGAACAAGATGATACCAACCATGAAACGATGGATGAAACATTAATTGAAGTAGTTGTGCCCCAAGGGGAGAAGCCTTGTTAAATATAACACTAAACCAGTTATGACGTTTTGTGGAGAGCTGGAAAAGATGACAAAACGTCATCAAGTGTGCGTTCGAAAAAACAAGTCAACGTGACTTACCAAAATTCTGTCTTGACATTTTAATCCTATAGCCTACGGTGTTTTGTGTTGATGGTGACTAAGTGATTCGCACCATAAATGTTTCACTTGATGCATCGCCACTATCACTTTTAAGATGGTACCAGGTTAGCCGCGCAAAATTCCGAAATTGTGTGAGATACGATGCACATGTACACTCGTACATCCCTACGACGTATAGAAACTGGGAATGACAAGCCTAAGGTCTTCCATATACCAAAATGTCTTCGTTGTACCGCCCGCCTTTAACTCTTCCTCCCTGACCAGTTGAACGAATGTTCCTCCAATACCTAAGCCAACAAGGCCCGCTACCTTCTCAACCACCGTGGGATCAACGATAATCTCAATTACGTCTTGATGCGGATGATGCGCAGTTCGTCCTTCGGGTAACACCGTCGCCCCTGGTTTCTCAGGCGTACAATCAGAGAAGATAATATCCCCAGACGAAGGGTCGACAACCCATCCTCTTGAGCTCTCCCAGATGATCCTTGCCTCTGACGGCTCTAAGTTATCTTGCGCGTCTTCATCGTAGTACTCTTCCAGTTTCGGCTTCGTTTTCTCCTCCGCCTCCTGGGCCCCTTCAGTTGCATCTTCTGCTTCCTTCTGCTTCAAACGCCGAATGCCTTTGTTGACCCTCTTTCCCCTATAAATCTCGGTATACACCCGCCTAATCTCATCAAGCCCTTCGCCTTCATTCGGAACATCCCATTCGTTCCAGGGCGCCAATACGATTCTCCCTAGCTTGCTTTCCAGTATTTCCTCCAGCGTGCCACTAGCATCCTTCCCGCCCGGCGCATGGACACTGATTATCTTCCTTATACCTTCCTCCACCATACCGGAGACGTGGGTAGAAGGTAGGGATTCCATGCCCAGGAACTTGGATATCGAGTACTCGGGTAGAGTCCAATTGACGGGTTGATCGTCCCAGGGGGCATTCAACAAGTTACCCCATCCTCCTTCGTTACCAAAACCGCCTGCATCAACGTCCATCTGGTCTTCCTCCTGCACATCGTCGTCCAGCTTGACTCTCTTTCTCGATCTGTCGCCATTTTCCTCGCCTTCGTCAACTTCCATCTGGTCTTCCTCCTGCACATCGCCATCGTCCTGCTTGGCCCTCTTTCTTGATTTGTCGCCATCTTCCTCGTTTTCGTCAACTTCTTCGATTCTAGCTGCACGAGCTGGCTGGATAACATCGATGAATTCGCCATCCCCGACGTACTCTACGCCTGGCTCCTCGAGTACGACAGTGTCCATATTGACATCGTTGACTCCATCACTTTCGTTGTTCTCTTTCCCATTCTCACCGAGTTCTTCGATTGGCTGATACTTGAACTTTTCCACTTTTGACCCGAATTGGTCTCGCAGGGCAAGCCCGACTTCACATGGGATAATTTTGGCGACATTGCTAGTACTTAGGAGTTCCTTTTGTGCACGTTCGATGACGGTAAGAGCTTTCTTTAGCCCCGCCTCATGCTCTGGTAAAAGCTTGTTCCGAAGCACGTAGCGAAAGAAGAAAAATAGGACGCGAGGCGTAATGAACAGGTTGGAATCGGACCTAAAGTAGACAGATCTTGAGTTTATTGCGTTGAGGAGGGATAATTCTATACATACCATACCAAACCTTCCTTACGCATATAGCTAGATAAGAACATTTTGACGACGGTCTCCGGGTCCGCTAGGAAAGCCAACATTCGATCGTCCTTGCGTACAATCTCTTCTTCGATGGCGGCCGTTTCCTTTTCAGCTGTCATATCTTGACCAGTTCCGTCAGGAGCGTCTTCCGTTGTATCTTGTTGAAGTATAATCGGAGCATCCTCTTCAATAGGGATATCATCGGAACCATCATCATCAGATTCAGCGTCGGGAGGGTTTCCATTTTCATCCGATTTCTCGATAGCATCTCTAATGGCTTTGGCTGCCTTTTCCTCTCGAACTCTTTGTGCACGGATCCAAGCAGGGATGATGGCTTGTAAGCCGATAAAGATACCGAACTACAGATGATAATAGATATGGGGGAACGATAAGCAGATACTGAACAAACCTGTTCCCATAGCTTTTCCGCACTCAGTTGATGCGATTCAGCCTTCGGCCACGTCCTTGATATGCGAAAGTCAGTTGAAGCTCTATATAACCTGTCAATCGCAGGGCTCTTTCTATTTTATTGTAAGCGATAATGATTGGTCGATAAACGTTAAGAACATACAAATCGTACGGCCCAGTGAACTTGCCTGCTTCCTCATTACCCCAAACCTCCCACCATTTCGACATAGGCGCGGACACCGTGGCATTCCCCTTAGCCCTGCGTTTCTTGGCTACAGTAGGCTCCAAATCTTCCTCCTTCCTCAGTGCATCCGTCTTACACCGATCCGTCAAATGCCTGTGTTCCAGCGCTACCGTCGGCATATCAGCACCATCTACCTCTATACCCTCTTCATTGGGACAGAATAACTTGATCCCCGACTCCCTGAAGTCTTTGATGGGTATAATCTTGACTCCAGGTGGAGCGGAAGGAAAAGGCGGGAAACGAATGAACACTTCGTCTGTGCTAGCAGGAGCAGCAGCAGCAGCATACTCCAGTGTTGCGGCCATCGCCGCGTCTCGAGAACGTGTGACTATTCTATACTGCGGATCGCTTCTT
>QFEO01000086.1:0-13617 GCA_003316615.1 Amanita pseudoporphyria
AGCGGAGGCAAAAGAAGCATTGGTAAACAAGGCTGACGTCGAGGTTAGTCAAGTCTCACCCCGAACGATAAGAGTCGCGATTGGACAATATCTGCAAGCTGTGTCGTATCCATTTCCTATTAATTCGGCCGATTATAAGGCTCGGATCGCGAGGAAATCTTCCTACGTAGAAGTAAGTAAATACACAACTTCCTCGTAATTTGTGTGAGCTGACGTTCAATATCAGGTTGATGTAAAACTCTCAGGCCCTCTACAGAAATTCGGAATGACACTAATGCCGTTCCCTGTCATAAAACAAAATAAGATGCTGAGCCTCTGGAACATCCACTATATAAATCTGGATCGGCTACCCGTGCTCGATCGATCCTCCTCGAAGAAACTCGAGTTTGTGAAAACTCACGTCTTGATGTCTCTTTCTGATCGTGAACGTCGCCTCTGTGAGGCTGAGGGGCTCGAAGGATCCGATCTGGACACGATAACGCGTATGAAACAGAGTATCTACCATATATTCATGAATAGCTGTGGATTTGGCGAGGGAAAATGTCCTGCAGTCGCTCTCTCAGACCCAGATAACGGAGGGGTGTACACTCTAATCTTCTTCAACGATGTATGCTTGGACGTGGCATCTCATACGATCGTACTAGATGCATGCGTTCTTCCTCTGACGCACGAGCTTCTACCACGTTTTACGAAAGCTATCCCAAGGCTTCAAGAGTCTGGATTGGTGCAAGTCCTTACTCAACCTGATGAAGTTAGAGCATGGAAGCATCTTCTCCCTGCATTTGCTGAACGTTGCCGCAAGTGGTCTCATACCGACAACTGCGAGTACCTCTTAAAGGGTATCCCAGTGTCCGAGCAGATAGAATATTCTCCACTTTGCAGCTGCGGGCAGGGCAAGAATCTTGGCTCATTCACACGGAAGAAGGAATGGAAGGACTTTGTGCCGTATGTTACACGCGCTGCCGTCAGTCCCCTCTTCGCCGTGCCTTTCGTCGATACGATTGGCATCGACGTATTGGAGGCTACCCGCAAGAACACGAATGAGTGCGCCAAATGCCACGGCCCTGGGAAACCCAAGCTATTGCTTTGCGCTGCGTGTAAGACCATTAGTTACTGCTCGAAAGAGTGTCAGCATGCGCACTGGAAGGTGCATAAAAAGTCCTGTAACAAAGTTTGAAAGAAATCTATGTGTACTGTTGTAGTGTATCAATCGATGGGTCAACTGTTCCGCCGCTTGAATAATGCTTGTGGGCCTACACGAGTATGAGAACGGATTGTCAGTAGGGTACTGCCAGCCCAATAATCGTTACTCTGAGATTGTATGATACAACAGCATTAACACCAAAGGATGAAATGTAGATGGTCAAGAACGGATATTTCATAGATAGCGGCGTCCACGAAAAGACCCGGAGTGCGTCTAGATGCTTATGCCTGATTCTATTTCGCCCAGGAGCATCGTCCCATCTTTGCTTGCCGTGACAACTGCAAAAAGATCAGTAAGAACGGAACACATCGGAAGTGAAAAAACGCACTGATAGGTTCTTTTGGATGGAAGTCAACCGCCGTGACTGTTCCCTTATGGCCTGGCAGCTAGCGCAGAATACAGTCAGTACCAATAAGACGACCAACGGACCTCACGCACTTTGTATAGGATCTTCCCACTTTCCACCTCCCATATGCATACCATCCTATCTGCCCCTCCCACCGCAACCCGTTGCCCACCGTCGTCTTTACTCCACGCTCCACGCAATAGGGTATTCTCAAAACCTGCAGGTGCACCTTGCAGAATACGATGTATGCGCGCCGGTGAGGGTGAAAATGGCCGTACATCATAAATGATAGTTTGTGACGATAGGGAAGGGGATAGGAGGAAAAACCCGTTGGGAGATAGTGCAAGCGAGGTTGGGGTGTCAGTGTGTCCTGCTAGGGTGTACACTTGTGCGTTTTTGCGCATGTCATACACCTATATGCGCATTTAAGAATGCGTGAGAGCGAAAGAAGAGGTGATGAACATACGTGGACCTCGTTATCCAATGCCCCGACGTACAAGTTCGCCCCATCTGCACTCCAACATACCGCCGTGGCTGGGCACCCCACCTCAAATGTTGCAACAGGTACTTTACCCCCATCCTCACTCGCATCCCACACCTTTACTGTCTTATCGTCCGAAGCCGTAGCGACGAGCTCGGCCCCCGTCGACCCGCCCGCAGAAAGGCTCCGGTCCATGGCGTTGATTATCTCGCGGTGGGCCCGAATTCGGCGGACACGCTCGCCTGTGGTGACGTCTGTGAAGGTCAACATGTGATCTGCGGCGACAGAAAATAGTTGTGGTGAGCAGAGGGACCATTGGAGGTCTATTACAGGCGCTTTTGCGTGGCTTGAGAGAAGGCCGTAGTTCGTGTTCGGGGGATAGGTCCGCCAGAGTGCTATACGTGAGATCAAACGGCAGCATTGAAATGGAAGGCAGGAACACACGCACAGATACTTCTGTCTGCGGAACAAGCAGCGATGTTCTGTCCTGTTGGGTCGAACCGACAGCTCAAAATTTCTGCCTGAGCTCATTGCGTGTCAAACTCTGGTCTCACCCGCTCCAAGAAGGGAATAAAACACACGGAGTGGGCCCCTGATAAGCTGATAATGGGTGCTTCCAAGTTACTTGTTCGCTGAACGGACCGAATGAGGCCTTTTTTGTCGTCACCGGCGGAAGAAATGACAAGCTGGCCTGGGGCAGGTGGTTCACCAGACCTGGCGCGCTTGATAAGGCCTCCGGCATTAGGAGGTGTGCCTGTTGGAGATGGGCCGCGTTTTGACATTTTTTCGCGTTATGGGGAGATGGAGATGGACTCGTAGCACGTGACATCAGGTTACACAACTTCAAGCTAATATTATAATCGCAGGCAATGCGACATTTGTTCACATTATGACACACCAGCTTCTGCGCCGTCCTTCAGTACGCTGCCTTTCTTCCAGAGCCCTTAGCGCTTCTCCAACCCTCCTTTCCCTATCCTCTCGAGCCCTCCGTTCCCTTTCAAGTCTTTCTCTTTCTTCTCGAGCCCTCCTTTCCCTTTCTTCTTGAACACGCCTTGCCCGTTCTTGTTCAAGAACCCTCCCCCACTCAAGCATGGCCTGTATATCTCTTTGTACCCCGTGATTCGCCTGGTTATTATTCTGGATTCCCAAATCGGCTTGCGCTACACCACCCCGTTCATTATTAATCTGTTGCTGCAGACGCAAAGCATATTCGTAGTCCGCCTGTTCGTTAACACGTTGCCGCTGTTGGATTTCCTCGTCGAAATAACCGCCATGTCTTGTGCGCAGATGCCCGTATGTGGCTTGAGGGCTTTGAAACGATTCAAGACAGATCCAGCACAAGTGGGTGCCGCATCGACAAGTCATGTGGTTACACCCTTCTATCTTCTGAATCAATATCCGGCACGATGGGCATCGCTTCGCGCCAGAGGCCAATGCCCATTGTTCGTTCCGGCGTTCTTGTTCTTCCGGATCGTTTAGGAGATCTCGCTCCTCGCACGTCATCTCTTCATGTGCGTCTTTATTACAAGCAGTACAAATGCTCGCGAAGCAAGACGGGCATGTAAGCGTTCTCCTATCTCCATCGCAACGATAGACCTGCTTGCAGTCAGCTGTTGTACAGTACTGAAAAATATTTGGCTGTTTCTCGATATATGCTGCGACGGCCGCCTCCAGAAGCTGTTCAAACTGTTGCTTCGAGAGGAATCTTTGGATTACCGGTATCGCAATAGGCTTCCTGCACCTATCCTCGTCACCCGTACAGACTAAGGGGAATTGCTTCCTTTCAGAAGCGGACATCAGGTAATGTGACATGCATCCGTTGCAGTAGGCGTGGCTGCAGCCCAGTAAAACGGGAGATGACACTTCGTCAAAGCAAACGGGACATGTATTTTCACCGTCTTTGACATCAGATTGGAAACCTTTGCCTGATTCCTCGATAAGTCTGCTAACGATGCGGTGGGCCTCTTCACCACCACGGATTATCAATCGAGGAGTCGGGGTCACTTCAAGGCTTGCGGCATCGTCTCCCAACTCCTGCTTTAACATAGATAATCCTTTGCGCATGAAGAAGCCCACAGCACGTCGAGGAATGGTGATTGACGACTCCGAAGCCTCCAAGCGCTCTACTTCTACTTTTATTAACCTTAGGATCGTTTCTTTTTCACGTCCATCTGCGTATAGTTTCAAAGACATGGTCTTCCAGTCACATCGAACGTAAGCCTTTGTGCGAGAATTGACATCTTCAAGAAAGCGTCGTCCCCCTGGCCCCAAGAATGAGCGATGCCACAACGACCCGTCCAAGGTCTCTCCAGCAATTAAATTCTCTGCTCGGACTTTCAATTGCCCGACAGTCTTCTTGTCGTCGCCGAGGACGCTAATCAAGACGCGAGTGCCATTGTTCGTAATCCGCACATATGCTTCCTTGTTGTCATCTCGCTCCGCAATAGAATCCCAGCGGGCTTTTTGAGCGTTATACTGGGGCACGGGAATCGTAATTGTGTACTGATTTGCCTTTGGCAACCAAGCGCGGAACGTTGGGTATCCAGACCCGGGTAGTCGCGCTCCATTGAGTTCACGGTGTGCTTGCTCAGCATCCTCCCGTCTACGAAATCGAACGCGAACCTCTGCATTGGCTTTACTAGGGTTTTGTGGGCTGATTTCGAATGTTTCGATAACACCAATGCGTTGTACGCGCCGTCTGAGTTCTCTCTCTACGTCCTTTGAGTCGAAGTGAGTGACGGAACCGTGATTAGTGATGTGATTAGCGCCGGTATGTCTTTCTAATTCCGCAGACGATACGTTTACAGGTAGACCAGAAATTTTGACTGCAACTGCGAATGACTCAAAAAGAAAGTTATGGGGTGTAGGAGGGTATAGCGTCACATAGATCTTTCGGCCAGAGAAGATGGTGTTGTTTAATTTGTGTGCGGCATTCTGGGCAGCTGTTGGACTGTCATAATGGGCCATCATCGTGACAGTAGGCAATTTCCAAGATAACGTGAGCATCGTAACATTGCGCTCCGACGAATTCATTTTGTTGGGCCTAGCTTCGTTATCGACGGCGACATCCAAAGCCTCGTCCTCTCCGAACTCCATACCATCGAGGACAATCGCCATCGTTTCTCCCATTTCGGCATTGATTATGATCCTCGCTTCAACTTTCCCATATACGGTGCGTAAGTTGACAATAGAGAACCAGACAGTATCTACGCCTCGCTGAGTGAACAGTTCCTCAACTTGGGGACGTTTAACGTCTTGTGGGAGATTTCTGATGGTGATGTAGCAACAGTCAAACCCACAGACGAGGTGTCGAATGTCTAGACCTGCAGCACAAGAAACTAGGGTGGATTCTCCCAAAACGGCTCGTCGAATAATGAGCTTGGCTTCTCTTTCTGCGATTTCAGCTTGTTTTGCTCCGCTCTGTGGCTTCGTAGGCACCTGGTATTTGGGGTAAGAGGCAGGTTTCGAACGTATAGATATCCTCACCTGAAGGTCATGGCTGAAATTACACTGATCTCCTCTGTAGCAACGTCCAGCGCTAAAGTAGAAACATGGCTGCTCTTTCCTCCGATCGTTGCCGACCGATGAATTCTCGCGATGGACCTGAATCGCACCGCTCGTCGATGCATCAGAGGTAGTATTCTTTGGAACGAGGGTACACATTAGCAGCGCCATAACGAACTTTTGCCGATCGCCACTCACTAGCGCCCTGCCACCAGATCCCACTACTTCATGCCTAAATCTACATTTTTTACCGAATCTACATTGTCCCGTCGATGAAAAATCTCGACATAGGGCCCGAGTGTCGTTCCTGTTGCTCATTGCTGGAGAGCTGGATGGCCGGAGGCAACCGTCTTACACGGGGCACCAGCGGTTGACAGGCATGTGCATGTGACCCCTACTGTACGATAGAGTTGCAAGCACTTGTACGTAAATCAGGGCGTCTCAGGCCTTGCCTTAAGGAGGCCCGGAACAAAGTGGCGGCCCGAGCCTCTGGACAGGAGCAATTGGCAAGATGGTCACTTCTTGCAAGGCATCAGGGTACAGTAGCGGACTGCTAGTTTGCTCGAGTTATTCCTTTGGTGCCAGTGGTAATAGGCTTGCTTCATTTGAGGAATGCTCCATACAGCCATTATTTTCAATAGAACAGCTAGGCGTTGATCGCCGGTTCATCATCAATAGAAAACAGCAGCTCGAGATGTATCGCATATGAACGCAGGGCAAATTTCGTAAGAAAGTTAGCAGTACGTAAGAATGTCAATAGACACCAAAGTTCTTTGTACATTCAATAGAACAGCTAGGCGTTGATCGCCGGCTCATCATCAGTAGAAAACAGCAGCTCAAGATGTATCATGTATGGATGCGGGGCAAATTTTGTAAGCAGTACCTAAGGAATGTCAATAGACACTAAAGTTCTTTGTACAATACACAATATCCGCACAGAAGTCGACCGGGTAACAGGCAGCACTAGAAGAGTACTGCAGCAATTGCTTCCAAGATGTTCTTCGGAGGAACCTCCGGCATTTCTGTCTCAGCGTACCCGGGTACGCCCTGTCGGCAAGTCAGATTTGATAACTTTGGAAACGTGGTCCCTGAGAACATACTGTAACGAGATCCATTTCTTCTGGCTTCCAGACCTTTGTGCGCTTCCAGATCTTCCAGAAGAGATATAACAAAATGAAAATGACAATGTTGATATCTAACGAAATTATTAGGCAACGTGCCTAAATTGGTGTGCAAACTTAATGCTTACAGGCTGTCAAGAAACCGGATGCATTGAAGCTGAAAAAAACTTTGAATCCGTTGAAAAGGATGAAAAACAGGTTCCAAAAAATGCCCCAGTAAGCAACATAGGGTTGGAAGCGGTTATTGTAGTAGTTCCTCCTGAGATCGAATCCTTGGGCAATCATTCCACGACCTACAAAGGATATATAGCGCTGAGACATGACAATCATAATTTTGACGTACGCCAGAAGATATACGTGACGTTAATCCCGAGCCATCCAAAGAAACCCGACGTTGTCGAGAGACTGACAAACCAGCTGTTCGTTTATTAAGTAAATTTTGTGTTAAAAAAAAAAATAAGGCCAAAACATTTACTTGAATACTGTTGCGGATCCGCTTGATACGCTCATGAACGCTAGAAGCGCAAAAGAACTCTAGATTCCGATTGTAAGCAGTTGCCTCTGTCGAAGCCTATAGGACTTACAGTTGCAAGAACGGCAATGATGGGCAGACCGGCCCTGGTGCAATATGCGAAGAACTTCGGCGCTTGCCCACGAAGGGCAAGACCATAAAGAATGCGTGAGGAACAGAAGAGGAAACTGCTCCCAGCTGAGAAGGCACTTGTGAAAATGCAGGCGTTGATGAGGTGAGGCAAAACTACGTTCAAATATATCAGAGAATCAGTCGAAAGCAAAGTGTATGATCTACCTTTTATCCCTGCGGTATTGAAAGCGATCACATAGGGTGATTGGGCTGCAGTTCCCGTGTCTTATAGTTATCAGTAGGGTCACCAGTTCAGATTGCATAGAGCAGTATAACGTACCCCGCAAAAGGTCTGCGTTGTTATAGGAAACAAGCATTCCGATTATCAGGATGCCAAGGATCTAAACTACAGCTCAGGCTCTCGTGGAAGAAAACATATAAATTCCAACGCACGTAGAACGTCAAGATCCGATAGAAAACACGTCCTATCGCTTTGGTGACGTTACGACGAGGGTTTTCAGTTTCTGATGCAGCACTGCACAAATCGGAATACACCATGTCACATGCACCCTTGGACTTACATTGCAACAATCTCCACTCCTTGGAAAGAGAAGGAGGCTTGAACGATCACAGACAACCATGCCAAAAAACGGTCCGTGTTAACATTGCTAACCAAACCCGCACGATTAAGGGGCCCGGGATGTTTCCAGAACTAGAACGCGTCGATCAATTAATAGATAGCCAACAATTCGACGAAGTTAATTTACCTTGAACCCAATGCGTTTATGATCGGGGCCACCTCCAAGGTCAACAACCAGGCCAGCAAGTATAAGACCGATTATCAGAGAAACTACAAGATAACGTTAGGTTTGACTTAACTAGACGCTAAGAACGCGAGAGATTACTTTTGATCAACGAGAAGAAAAATTCGCCTAGACGCTGAGTAAGCCAATCATAATCACGGTGACAACGAAGATATACGCTTTACTTTCTCCAAAGTACCTGGGATAAAATGTTAGTCATATGCATCAATCGAAAACGGCATGATCTTACCTCACACCCAAAATATTAATACAACAAACGGCTACACATACAACCTGCGGGAAGGTTAGTAATATCACGACAAGAGGCAAAAAGAAATTTACCGCGGTATAAATAGGTACATGTTTGATCTTTGATTTCATCAGTAAATCTATCATCCAATAAAAAAGACGTCGGGAATGATTTTACATTAGTATCCCAAAAGCCTATAAGAATGACGGCGGCTGATACTTCCACGGGTACGGAGATCCTGACCTATCTTTAGCACCGGCACATGATCCACTGGGCACGGGGACTTACGCATTCGAATAGAAGTAGTTCTGTCGTCTCTGTTTAGTATGCCCTTTCGTGGAAGAGTGGAGATACGCACCCAGCCGACTGCAAAACCAAGGGATGGATCAACCCATCGCGAAGCTACGAATGTATGTTTAGAGAAGTCCATGGGCGAGTATTTTCGGGGGCAATGCGCACCGAAGTGGGGAAAGGTCCCCGAAACGGGTGCCCACGTTGTCATCTCACCAAGTGAACACAACGTTCTGTTAGGGAAATACGTCAATCAGAAATTTGCAGTTTCGGATAACACTTACGCATAGGCAACTGTTCCCACCAATGCATAAGCTATCAGGGCCCCTAGAGGCCCTGCGGAATTCAACGCCCCTCCAGAACCAAGGAACAAGCCCGTTCCAATAGTGCCGGCGATCTATATGTATATTATCAATCACAACTGGGATGGCGAATGTAATATACTCACAGCAATCCTAAAAGCAATCAGCGATGAAAATCGAGGAGCGGTACGAAAGACACAACTTACATCTGCACATGCCTTTGTTTAAGACGCCGTTGAACTCTATCGAGGCCATAGACGTTGAGGTGAAATCTACAGTTGCTCGTGTCAGGTCGTATGGTGAATAAGAGTCAGAATTCGCACTTTTTATCAGTTTGCCGGACGCCGTAGAATTGGCCTCCATCCTCGGCCGGCTTGTTCTGCTCGATCCTGTTGCCTTCCGCCATCATGCCGTGAGGCGCATGATAATTTTCAATGACGATGGAATGGTTGATGTTGTTCTGGTCACGGCCAACACCGGTGAGGGAAAAATCGTTGAGTAAGTTCTGAACGTAGTCAATTTCATTGACGACGGAATCGCTGATGATGTTCTGATCGCGGCCAACATCGTTGAAGTCAGAATGGTCGATGTGGGCGTGTGCAGCGCCCTCAAAGAAGGCCATGATGTGGGGGATGAAGGGAGACCGTCTGAAGTAGATTGGTTACCTCGAGGCTACTTGGAGGCATCCGGCATGCTGTAGACATTAGAATCCCAATACAAAAATTAGGTCATAAAGAAGTTCAAACCCTGAATCCTTTCCTTTCTTGTCATGATGTTGCACGCCTTGTGTGCTACACACTTGGAGGTGTAGTGGTGCCACTCTCTACATCATGTTAAAGCTCAATTCCTTACCCTCAACTCTTTTTCATCTTTTCTATCAAGAGGCCAGGAGCAGCCTCTGGAGGGACCAACCGGCGAAGGAGCACAGGACAGTACAGCCAAGTGATAACGGGAGAAGCTGTCATTGTGCGGGCCGAGACGCCACAGTGCCTTTCCTTTCTTGTCACGGAGTTGCCCGCCTTAATCTATTTATCTTTGTTATTCAAATCATCAAATCACGAAAATACGCCAATTACTGATGTCAATTTTTCCTTTTTTTCTTCCTCTGTGGTTCAATATCTCTTTGATTCTTGTCCACGCTTCCGTCCGCCCCTCCTAAGACAATTGCCTTTCGCACAGCCTGCTCACGCACTTTCTCCGGGACCCTCTCCCAATAGACTTCCTCTCTCTTACCCAATACCTTCTCGAGCACTATCGGTTTCGTCGACGATGATGCATCAGCAAACGCCCCCTTATCGTCCAACCCACGGGCCTGAATTATTGAGTCCTCCGTGAAGTGTGATACAAGCACGTCTGTGTGCACAGGTGCAGATAGACGGAGATAACACGAATCCATGCCCTTGTTGAAATCGACGTAATCCAATCCGTCTTCGTTAGGCACACCTTTCTTTCCTTTGAATGCAGTAGAGAACAGCGCGCGTAACGTTGTTTTATTCGTCTCAGGATGAATATTCCGTGCGAAAACGAGGCATCCACAAGGATAAGAAGCATCGGCGGGCAGCATGGTCTCTTTTGGGAGCGCGTACGTATTATCATTAGCAGACGATGATTGCCCCGGCGTAGTTTCTTCTCGCAAATGTTTTTGTGGCGCTCGCGTCTCTGTTTGGGTGTCCTGATATTCGTTAATTTCTTTGATCAGCTTCATCCTATAACTCAAATACTCTTGTCTCGAGTGTTCCCAGTTTGCTTTTGTCAGCGTCCTAAAGCCAAATTTTCTTGCTTCTTTCACGGCATCGGAATCGTCTTTGTTTCTTCCCATATCAACCATGGCTTTACCCGTAGACTCCTTGACCCAAGGCCACTGTTTCGCTAGAATTTCGGCATCCTCTAATGCCGCGAGTGTAACTAGACAAAAGTCTTTAAATACTGGAGGATTCTCTGGCTTGTCTTGAAGATGCGCAGGTAGCACCACACCTTGTATGCGCGTTAAAGGATGGAGAGAAGTTGGATTCTCCGCTAACAGGCCTGCGATTAGGCGTAATATGCCAGCAACATTCCGATACTGCGCAGGGACGTGTTCCTATAACAGAAGTCAATGAACTTGATAGCATATATGGACGTGAAATGCTTACAACATAGATCGTCCTGCCGTCCCAATCTCGTTTCGAATATGAAAGTCTTTCAGGGACGTTTCCCTGTGTCCAATCTTTCCGACGTAACTCGTACCCTCCAAGAGACTTGGAACTTGTTTTCGTCCTCTGCCACCCATCGGACGCCAACGACGGCTTCTCCAACAGCAGCCGTGTGTCAACGAGGTCAGTCGCACATACCCGTAACGTCTTTACAATTCCCACTATGGATGCGGTCGGCGGGAAATCTATTCCAAAAGATGGTAGGAAGCGATTAAAAATATGGTTAATTGGAACATCTAGTAAATGTTCAGACTGAGCACGCGAACGGCTTCAACAGGACACCCAGGCTTACATGCTCCCGTCTGAATCCCTTCTTCACTACTTTGTGATGGATCCAATACTCTTCGTAAATCCGGATCTAACCACAAAGCATAGTCCGAAAGAACAAGGCACACCAAATGCGCGTAGTCAGCATCCGTGAACTTTGATCCTCGTTCGTCAGCTCTGACTTTCTCCTTCCCTTTCTCTTCTTTTTGCGTTGTCTCTGCTTGAGAGGGAACATCGGCCGTCGTCCTCAGAGGCGCAATGGACGACGTTCCAGTTCGGCTGGAGCCATTTGTGTGATATGCTGTTTCTGCGGCTTTGTCATTGGTCCGACCATCATCAACTTTCTGTCCGCCTTGATTTCGGATGGATTTGGCGACTTTGCGAGGGACAAACGAGAGCGTTGAGGACATGCGGGCTCATCTTATTGGCGGAGCGTGACACGTCCCAGCCAGTCACGTCAAAATTACCGCTACTCGGTATAGCACTGAAAATTCTTCATCTAATAATTGGAACACATTCTCATATTATCATAATGGCGAGCAAGAGCGGACTAGCGATACGCTGTCGTAGTAGTTATAATACACGTCAAACTTGGTCATATAATAGTAAAGTGGCAAGCGTTTGTCGTGACCTGACGTTCCAAACACTCCCAAGCGGCAAGAAATGAAAAACTAGAGTGGTCAAAAAGCAGCATATTAAAGATCGAACCCAAAACGAACGAATCGCAAAAAGAGAGAAACGCCTCAGACCATCATCAAGTATACCCGTCGGCTCTCAGCTTATCCCTCACGTGTACGAGGGCCTTGCCTAATTCGTTCATACCATTCCCCGTCGGCCCTTCTCCCCAGTAGTGATCGTCTTTCTGGCCGAAAACTATGGGGGCGCTGCCGGTGTCAAGTAAGAGCCGTCTCAACGATTCATGTTGTACCATCTTCAGATACAACACTTCAGCCAGCTGCCATCAACCGTCACTTATAGAGATCACCATCGACTGACAGAAAGTTACGCACCACTTGCAAGAAGACTACCGACCAGTCTGGTCTTTCCTTTCCTGCTTCTCGGAATCTGGCCGAATTGCTCATTATTTGCGACAGTTCGCATCGCGCAAATGTCTCCCCAGTTTCTGGAGCCGCATCCATGTATCTCCTCGCCTCGAAAAGATGTGCTGCAGTTGGGTATACCTTACCCTGGTATGAGATGGGATATGGTGCATATATGGTAAAGCCAGAGAAAGGCCCATTGTGAGTAAAACGGACAGGTGGTTGGGAGGTCGAGGTCGTCGTCGTGGTGCCCGACATTGCTTGATCTGATGGAGGAGCCGAGGAAGACGCAGCAGTCGAGGGTGGACCAATGGGTGGACCGGCATTAGTAGTGGCACCTGTAGGGGGGACACCCACACCGGCTTGATCAGAGATAACGACGGGTACAATGCGTGTTACAGGTATCAGAGTCCCATTTCCTAGTCTTGGTGCGTTATCTGCTTGCTTATTCCCACGGAAGCTCAACCCGCGCAGAAGCCTTGATTTTTTCTTTTGAGTGCCATTAGCGCCAACGCCAGCCATTCCCGCTTCTGGATTAATCATTTCTATCGCCGTCGTTGTATTCGCTCTCATCACAAGCGCACCATTCATCGGCAAATCAACCAGTCGTTTGAATGGTGTACGATCAAAAATTCTCGGAGGCTCTGGAAGGCGATTAAGAGGTCGCTGGGGTCGTGCATACATCGGAGGTAGGAAAGGTATTGGTTCGGGCATGGAGACGTGTTGTCGATGCACTCTCGGATTGGGCATGATGTCCGGAATAACTGGTCCATCATCAGAATCAGAATCAGAATCATCGTCATCATCATGAACTCGGGGAGGAATAAACGCTGTTGGAGCTCGACGGCTCGATCCGTGACCATTGCTGCTTCCTCCACCTCTACCCCCTTGGCTAGGTACGCTGGCCATGGGTATTTGTGGAGATGGAAAGCTTGCAAGATTTTGAGAGTTGTTAGGGCCGGGAGTGAAGAGAGGTGGTGGTTGGCCTTGCGAGGGTGCGCGACTCATCGAAGGTGGAAAGGCAGGCTGCGGCATAGACATGCGTGGAGCATCATTAGACATGAAGGCACTTTGTCCTACGTCAAATTGCGTTAGATAGACTGAGTAGAGGCTTATATGGTCGACTCACTGAATCCAGCAGGTGGATTCACGGCCGGATCGGTTGCGCTACGGTGATGCCGCCTCCTGCCGGTTGTATGCTTTTTCTTTCGCTTTCGTTTGTGAATTTGCTGA